>WURS02421979.1:0-16736 GCA_011762765.2 Rhinocypha anisoptera
TTGATTGATTCCCCCCTACTTGACCTACGCTTTATTCTACCACCTATGCTAAACTCGCTTCACCTGTTCGTGTATCCCACACGCTACCTTCTGCGATGCCTCGTATGTGTAGTGGACACCCGAGCGATTGAGGGGCACCCGACACGAGTCTAACACTGGCCTGAGGTCCAAGAACGAGGTCCCGTTGCTCTCACAGACTTCACGAAGTCTTTTGTTTGTGCCTTCCACTCGGCTCCAAACCATCGAACCCCGATCCGTCCATGGATCTAAGCTACACAAGTTAGAAGTAAGACCTACCAAGGAGTAAGAGAGCTAGCACTAGATAAGAAAAGATGGAGGGCTACAGTCAACCAATCTTCGGATTGAAGTACTGATGATGATGATGATGTTTTTTGTGCTCTTTTGTGTATGACAATCATCTTCTCACTTGAGTCGACTCATGACGTTATATATATATATATACACACACACCTACTATATCTCTGATTGTGCACCTGATTATGGCTCCTTAGTGATGAAACCTGTTGACCAAATTAAATTTCACGTGAAAATTACAAAATTTTTATTATTTTGACACAAATTATGTAGGTTTTGCTTGGATTTATTTTCACAGAATATTAACAATATGGCCGGTTTCGACTAATTATCGTAATAATCAGGTGACGACGACATGGTAACTAAATGGGATCTTCTGTATGGGACCCTATATGGGAGCAGATGATTGCGATAATCCGTCGAAACCGCTCATGTTGATAATATTCTGCGGGAATAAAACCAAGGAAAACCTACATAATTAGTGTCATTATGGAATTACATCCAAGTGACGGCCTTCTCAGAGAATTTTTTAAATATTTTAACAAAGAAATATCAGTGATTAAATAAATATCACTTATTGAAACAATACTGTCCGTTGTTACCACAAAGATATAAGGACTCATCATCGCATTAGATTTTGGCGAAAATATCACAAGCCAAGTGCCTTAATGCTGCAAAATGTTCCTTCTTCCTTCATCACCGGAGACAGAATGACGGAAGCAGGCGAAACAGCTGACGTGCGGAAAGTCTCTTCGCGAAACAGTCATCTGCGCTTGTTGTCGGGCGGGTCGTTTGATTTCACCAATGGAGGTGAAGAAAAGGAAATCACTGTAGTTTCCCTAGTCGCTTAAATCAATTAGACAGCTCCCCAGTTCCCCGCCTACTCATTGACACAATTGACGCCTCCTCCGTTTATACATGTATCACTCACAACGATCACTTGTCTACCCTAAGACACTATTTCTCTCTCTCTCTCAGCCTCCTAACCCGCGAATTTCCTATTCAGAGTATCTTTTGAATCCATCCCACCTCGTCCTTACGGACAACGCCTATTTCTTTGACGTTTCCCTCCTCCCTTCAGACTCGAGGGCCAGCAATGAGAGCGAGAATGGCACCATCTTATGCCATCCTTTTTCATGGGCCTTCTCGAAGAGAACTTTATTCCCTGTCAAAATCTTCAATCTAAAGACTTAATTCAATTTATCCAAGGGCGTGTGTTCAAAGGACGAAAATGCCATCAGTAAAGCGGACCCAGAGAAGAGGTTGAAGATTTTGACGGTGAGATACCGCCGATGGCAATTTTTCTTTAGATTAGATAGACCGCATGACGTCTAACTATAATCCCTCTTCAAATTTACACTTCTTAAAGAATATTCTACCCTCCATAACAACCCTCAAGAACCCATTGCCCCTCTGACTACCCCTTCCTTCTTCACCTTTCCTGTTTTCTCATGATTTCTCGCAGCAAACGCCTCTCCTCCCCTACCATTTTCAAAACTTCTTCGTTCGTTTTCCTCTCCGCCCACTTCACCTTCTCCATCCGTGGCCAAGCCCACATCTCAAAACCCTCCAATCTATGCTCATCATCCTTCCTCATGGACCAGGTTTCGGATCCATATAGTGCTACACCCCATATTAGGGTTTTCACTAATCTTTTCTTCAAATTTATTTGGGGCCCCTCTCATTAACTCTTTCCTTTTCGTAAATACCTCTTTTGTTAATGCAATTCTTCGTCTATTATCCTTGACACTAAGTCCATTTTCCTCTATGATGCTTCCCAAATAAGTGAACTTTTCTGCATGTTCTAATTTATTCCCTTCTAGCATGAGCTTTATATATAGTTATATATATGGTTTATGTGATTTTATATTTATTTATTATATATATTATTTATTTAACCATTTCTGTTTTTACGAAAAATGTATTGTTTTCTCACCACGATAATTTCTTTCTCTGAATCCATAACATAATCTTCCTCTTACCCGTCGTCAGTTACTGCTATCTAGAACGTTGTTGGTGGTAAATTGGCTCCAAAGCAGACTTTTATAATGAAAGATGTAATGCTGTGCAACTGCAGAAACCAACATCTTGACAGAATCTGTCCTCTGAATCTAAGTTAACAACTATATTCCATCTATTGACAGAATCTGTCCAGTTATATAAACTCCACTTAGCTTGAGATGCTTGGTGAAAAATACTAATACGTTTCTCTAGTTAGAACAAACGAAATAATCTGTGGATGTCATCTATCGTATATGTATCCGAGAAAGATAATTATTATTCACGTAATACATTACCAAATTTAACAGGTAGTGGATAAGTAGTAAAACGTTAAAATATAAAAGTGTAAGGAAAAAATAATTATACGTAATGGCACTTGAATAGCATCTAAAAAATAATTTAGGCATACAACAGAGTTCGGTTTTCACACTATTACATATTCAGCCGGATTTGATAATCATACTCCCTTTTACACATGACTTGGAGAGTACGTAAAGTCCGCATCTTCGATCGAAACCATAATAAAAATTAGATCTAGTTAAGTCTCGTCAACTTCATATTTGGTTTTATTTACATGATCACTTTCATTCTGATAAACTCAAATGTGCTGGAATATGCGCGCTGAACATGCTGTGATTGTTTCAATTATTTAATAAGAATTTCCAAGCACATATAATTTTTACCTGTTTGAGAGATTTAATAATTTCACCAAGTATTCCTACATTGTTTTCCATTTTTTCCATCATAACAAAGGATGTCATTTGCCGAGAGCGAATCGCAGTAATGTCTGAGCACACATACTAGTGTTGCATCCTGACGAAAATATAAAAAAAATGAAGCTAGTCATATGACGCTTATGCATTGTAAAAATAACCAAGATGAGAGTGTATTGGTAATATTAAAGGAAGAAAAAAATCCCAATTTCCCCAATTTACAACATAATTGGAATTGGTATTGGACAAGGTCTGTCGTGCGGGTTGATTGGATTTTCAACGAGATGTTGAACATTCAGAGAGTACCCTTTTTTCCAAGGAAAGGTAAATGAAATGGAAGAAATTTCGGATCTTTAAGTTCGAGATGGATCTTGACTTGAATCCGCAGCAACCTTAAAGGGAAGTCAACCATGGGAGCTCATTCATTCGGCTCTCTGCACCAAATCAGCCCCTCCTCCCATCAACCCCTTATGATTGCCGGCTGATTGATTAGCTCCGAAGCTAACAAACAAACTGAAAAGTAATACCAGGCGAACTTCGATGGGGCTGGAGGCGAATTTCATCTCTCTCTCTCTCTCAAGAGATGGAAGAGGTAAACGATCACGTATTAGGAGGATTGATTCCCCCACGGAGTCATTAGCTCGTGGCGCATGCGTCGGGTATTTTATGCCTTCGGTTGGAGAACCCTGCAAAACCCGTGGGCGAGCACCGAAGGCGGCGGCGTGTATAAAAACCTTACACGTCGGTGCCACATCCGTAGAAGAGAGCCGACTCCCCAGTTAAGCCATTCGTTTAACTGTTCGCCGTCACACCTCACGCAAGCTGAGAACCGCCGCAAACCGCGAAAAGAAACGCAGCTGCTCCTGGAGTATTCATTAGGGAACCTCAACGGTGAGAAAATGGGTAAGTTTTTTTGTCGTGGTGTTTTCTTTTGCCCACTCGCTCTTTACTTTTGAATTTTCCTCGTTTTTTTATCTCACGAGTGTAGCCGAGACGTCAGGATTCCGAATCAATTTCGTGTTCCCTCTCAATCCCGCGGTTGTGTAGATTTTGTAAATTCTTCGCTTACCATCCGTGGAATATTTATACGCTACGGAGTACATTTCATTCCCAGTACGAAAACGGTTGGATATAATCAAAACCTTCGCGTGCACCTTCAAGCTTAATTTCGATTCTATCTAATGTTTTGGCTCTGTGTCACTAGCTCATATCCTCACCAGCCGCAGTGATTTTACGACGCTCTTCGTGTGAATCGCAGGCGTTTGAATTCGTAAAAGTATGCACGGCCACCACATAGGGTCTTGGTTGATCGTTACTGATGCTATTAATTACTCATTTGATGCTCCACCTCGGCTGTTCGTTTGGATTATGGATTTCTGTCGCTTTAATGTTTGTTGTCACAAGTCATGTTCCACAAATTGTGAGCGGTGATGTATATAGGGTGAACTTCACTGTCTTCCAGTCTGACGCAACTTGTATTTTCAAATGAATTTGTTCCTATTCCGTGCGTATTAACAATTCCTTAATGCAAACACAATATTGTAATATGTATTTTTGAAATCAGTTCGTAGTTGATTTTATTTTATGTTGATTATACGGTGGGAAATGTTTAATGGCAAAATGAGGAATATTTTTTATCTTGTAGACATGTTATTAATGGGAATTTTCATTTTATTTTTTAATAAAACATCTGAAAATGCAAGCATAGAAATAGAAATCATTACAACATTGTGACTATTTTGTAACATGTAATTAAAATGAACGGAATACATCCTAGGAGAACACCTGGTCAAAGGACATCGTTTAGTTGCTTTATAGTGTTATGTCAAGAGATAATGTTAATCAAAGAGCAAATAATTAATCATTAACTGTGTGAGCAAGGCACTGTCATTTCGTAATAATTTAATTTACTGCACCGCTATGGGTTTTCTATTTCAATGGAGAAGCATTTTATTCATTTAGAAAAGGTATTGAATATCTACCGAATGGACAACAATATACTCTTATACTCTACGCAATTCACTCCTTGCTGGAAATCTCTTTGAAGCATGTACCTTTTACAATTTTCTTAAATCCTACACCCCCCCCAATAAGGGACTTTCTGTAGCACTGAAATCCACCTGATACGATTGCCTGGGCATTGTTACTACATTCTTGAGTTTCAATGACTATCGGGGACCTTTTTCCTTCCGGCTGGTTCAATTCGAATCGCTCAATTTTAGTAACAACTTTTCTCAACTATTTACTCGCCTGAACGTAAATATTATTCTAGCAGAGCACTTTCCAGAGGTTTCTACATTACACTAGTACAGATACATTCAGATTATATATTATGAGGCTAATTATCAGTCACTTTCAAACCGCAAGTATCATTCCGGCATAAGTCATACGGCGATTTTAAATTCAATTTCTTTGGATAAAAAAGTCGAGATTTATCTTCCTGCGTGCTCTTACCTACTATCATGTGATATTGTTCATTAAAAGAAGAGGTTTAGGAATCACCAAAAGATATCTTTAACTTTTACTCCGCCTCACTAAAAATTGAGCCTATTGTTAGTTAAAGGAGCAGTGGGCGTGTTTCCACTTTTACTTGAGCACAGAAATTTGCGTGAGCACTTCTGAGAGTTGATTACAGTTGCGTTTTACATTTACCCGTTATTAATTGTTCTGAATAAAAACCATATCGTTCTGCGTAGTGTTTTAAAAATTACCTTACAATATGTGACGTAGGTACACACCAACTGATTTTTTTCATGAAGAGGAATGAAACCGATCCACTTTGAATTATACATGTGTAAGGTGCATGTAGGTCATGAATATAACCCTAATTAATACATTTTAGGTGGTATTCACGACGACGGAAATCTCCCACGCCTTAAATAGGCCACGGGAGATTTCCGTCCGCTTTCTCAGCGTTTAGAAGCCATGATTCATCGTCAACCGTGAAAATTAACAAGCTCTTATTAATTAGCTCCTATTATTATTGCTTTTAATGCAAAGGAAGTTGCGAATTTTGCGTCTCTTCTTCAAATAATTGTGCCAATTTAAAAGGGATATGATGTTGGAATGGGTCTTCTTGTTGTTGGAAATGCGTATTACAAACGGTGCTAATTAAATGCTTGTTTACTGCGAATGAGTTTTGTGAATGGAAGGGTAACCTATAACCGTGAGAGATTGAACACGTGGTAACGTGGGTTTTTTCCCATGAGTAAATCTTCTCCTCAAAGTTAAACTATTCAATTGGTCCATTTTCCGTCTAGATAGAACATTTTCATGAATTACTGCGTTGATTCGCATAAATCTTCATTGGAATTCACTTAAAGGTTATCATGAATGATAATATAAAACATTTTCCTTCAACTCAAATTGCCTCAACTTAATTCCCTTCTTCTATTAAAGCTTCCTGCAAACACGCTGCTTTTGCATCCCTCTTCCTTCTGATCTGCACCGGAATACTGCCATCTAATGGAAAACCAACAAATTCCCACCCAGAATTGGATCCCGTGGACGTGTGCATCTTCACATGTGATTACTGTTATAAGGTAAGTTTTTCATTTAATAAATTAAGATCAGAATCTTTATGCGTAGAATGCAACGAGAAGAGGTTGAGGAAACACTATGAATTTATATTAACTTATTAGTTAACTTATTGATTGTGTGAATTCCTTGGTCTCGTCACTTATTAGTTTTTCATCATTCATCCATTAATTAATCTAGTGTGTCTAAAATTTACTAAGCCTCCTATTTTTATTATCTTCGTTATTCATACTTTTTTATATCAAGAAGAAAAATATCAAGAACGGCATTCAAAAACATTTTCTTTTAACTCAATTAGAATTTCGTAGAATTTCGTGTGCCGTTTTTGTTTTATTTCCAAATTTGATAAAGACCTACGATATCTCTGTAAATCGCTTTCATAGACATATAACAGGAGTGTTAATTACATCGATGTGAATTCCACTGATTGTTTTAACTTTTTATGTTTTTCATCAAGTTGTATTGCCAGTGAAAGGATCATTTTTCGTTCGAATTCAAATTCCTTGTGCAGTTTGTCTGGCATGAAACGCCTCTGAGAACTCAATTTATATAAAATATTTAAAATGTTATTCATATCCTATTTATTCAATAGTTAAACTTGTTATGTCTCCTTGATGTAATCGGAATTGAATAATAGCACTCCTAATGGATCAGGTATTCACGTGACTCGCGCGTAGTTTTATGTACCATTTTGAGGTATTGGGTTATCTGAAGAAGTGCTTTAACGTTGATGATTTCTGAATATTAAATGTTTCAATGGTTTCGTTGCAGGGAATGTTCCTCGTGAAGTGCGCTAATGAATGCTTGGCACAGGATGGCGAAGTCAGCGCAATATGGCACAGGGAATGCCCTTTTTTCGGAAAGCCCATGTACTTCGACTGATCGTAAAATGGAGTGGTTCCTGAAGCTTTCTCCCTCAAGGCTGCGGTAAAATTTCTTTGCCAAGGCCAAAACATAAATTGATCTCAACGGCAGAATCCAGAAAGTGACTGTAACATGTAAAATATATCCCCTTGTCCCATTGAAAGTTTGCTTTGTTCATTTCTTTGTCTCAGAAAATAAAGAATGTATTTATTGGAACTGTATTAAGTCCTCTAATCCTTTAAAGAGTATTTTAAAAACGAACCTTGGTCGCGAGTTACTCCCACGACTTCAAAAGTAACTGATTGCGTATCGACAGATTTCTGTCGTTCTTTTCGGCAGTGCCCCATGCGAATTTCACTGCGAATAGAGACCACAAATGGCTTCCAGAACACTGCATATTGTAATGACTTCTGTCTTTGAATAGCCCATTACCAGTCAGACAAGTTACTATCGCTTCAATTACTATATAAAAAACTATATTTACAAAATTTTATTTATAACTTTTAACATTGTAAAAATGTAAATTTTAATACCATTTTGTATTTTACTTTAGGTGGAGTAGCAGAAGCTTAGTTTTTCTTCGGTGTAATCCATACGCTCTTTTCCCTTGGTTGAATTACGTCCCCCGAGGCATTGCGTGATCCCCCTTTGTTTCTGTGATTCTATGTCGGCCCCGGAAATTTCGACTCCATTATCATGCTCAAATATAATAATGCACTTCTTCAGTAATTAACCACTTACTTAATCCTTTTCCTGGTACTCGATTAGCCTTTTTTAATAATTGACGATTGTATTAGTTTTTGGACTTGGAGATTTTGTTGCGATTTCCGCATATCTTTTAACGCTCTCGTTGGGCCCTGGATAATTCTATTAACTTGAAATCAATGGACTATGCTTTTTAAGAAAGGGTTGGAAATCTTTCAAAAATCTCTTTAAGGATTGATCGTGCGGTGGAGTATGATGTTTCTTTATGGGATCCCTTAACAACCTACCTTCAAGCGGAAAATCGCCAGTAAATATGATAAGGATTAATATTTTTGAAGAAGTTGGTGTCGGCATCACACTATCACCAAATGAGACAAATTAGAAATGGAAAGGGCATTACATGGAGAAAAACCTAACTAAAGCCAAAAAAAATTCCGTTGCGAAATTACAGAAACTATATGGGTTGCTTGAAATTATTTCTCATTAAAAATGTTTTTGCCCATCATTCAAAATTATTTTTAACTTAAAATAATAAAAGTCAGAGAAAGAAAGGGCGATGACTATGTTTCGTGCAGGGGTTGGCAAACTTTAATATTTTAAGTTGGTGGAATGCGTTATGGGACGTGTAACAAATTATCGTGTGGTGGTAACAGATATGTGGTTAATTTTAATAAAGGCGAAGAGATTTGCCTGATCTGTAACTAGCTTGGTGACTAAATCAAATATTTTAATTTCAAATCTTGTCCACGGTGAGGTTCGTCCAAACTAATTTAAATATCCAAATAACTAAAATCATTCGATAACTTGTAAGATGAATGCTAAATTATTCTTCATCTCTGGGCAATATGGAGCAGCTCCTTGTTCTCGCAGTATATTTCAAACCCCCTATTGCGACTTAAATTTCCTCCTAGCCATTTAAATTCTGATCTCCTTAATCATCGGTGACTCACCACCTTTCATCCCATCTTTGTGTACCTTTCCTTCCGGTCTGAAGAGGCAGCTCGTATCAGTATGTAATAGACAATAATCTCTCTGGTTGCAATTAATCTCTCCTTTCGGTCAACTTCTTCAACTCTTCTCGGGTCTGTTTCCATAAACCACTGAGATATCGTATCCCTTGAAGGTAATCCCTGTACCCAAGAACACACATACCCTAAGGTAAATTCCAGACTGAAATACGCAAAATTGACGGGAACTGTAAAATCAGGGATGGATTTTTTCCTACAACATCGGGGGAAAATTGTCTAACGTCGTTACGAATATTTAGTGGGCTTAGGTAAACTTTATCATTTATCTTAGGCGCAAGGAAACTAATGAAACACTTGTAGTTGTTGACTATCTGTGCTTCACCTTCATTAACCAATATGAGGTGTATGTTACCTCAATTAAAATACAGGGCTTTCACATATTTTCTCCTTAATCCTTATATATAATACATGCACGATAAATGTTTGCAAAGTGGAAAAATCTTGATGTTACCTGGTGGTTATCCGTCTGAAGTGGAATAGTAAATTCGAAAGGTCTTGGTTAATAGTATAAAATGAATTATCGAGGATCAACACTATAATTTCTAATTTTGAAAAGTCATCAATATCCAAAATTTCTGAAAATTTTCCACAATAAATAATATATGCAATTTTTATTATGACATCTTGAATAAAAGATCACCTAATTAAAATATAGTTTTTCCTTGGCGAAGCTGAATGATTTCCGTCTACTTTTGGAGAAAATAGAAGTGTATATTCTAACATATTGAAACGCATTTAAATTTGATTATTTATTAATAACCCTATCGTGCTTTTTTCGGCAAGGACTTTAAAATCATTCCTTAACTACTTTTTCATTGCCAAACAAAACGATTAATATATGAATAAATTAAATTCTTATGGAGCCAGTTAGCCAGTCGCTCCAAGTCAGCAGCTTTAAGTTTAACTGCCTTTAACCTTCAACCTCAAAGGTATTCTTTAGGAGACTCGAAACTTAGCTGCCAATTTAAAGTTTCTGATCTCTAAGAGAACCCCAGAGATGTGGGGGCACCTGCCCATTAAAAAGGAATTTCCTCTTCCAAAATTGTTAAAACCAGCTTTAAGCTCCTCAAAGTTTCTTTCGTTATATTTTTAACTTCCATATTAATCTCATTACGACGAGATTTGTTTTCGTTCCGAGTATACTAATTTTGAATTTTCTGTCTGTTTTCTTAGCTTCAAGGCGACTTTTCTATTATCCACCTGGGCAGTACATAAGGTTAAAATAATTGAAATGAAATAACACTTTTCCACTAAAAATTCTTTTTTAAGATATGACCCGGGTTTCAAACTACTTTGTTATCGTCAGGCACAAGCACATCAAAGTCCCAGCTTACATACATGTTCTCAAGTCAGTATCACTGGGCAGGGGGGCAAAAAGGGGTTGGGAGAGGTTGGGGTGGTGGTGAGTGTTGGCTTTTATGTGACGGAAGGAGATAGGGGGGGGAAAGAGAACTAAGGGTAATAGATGTGGGGTACAATGGGATACTAAGATGACTTGCATAGCACCGCCAAGGAAAATATAAAGCAATAATAAAAAATCGGTCGTCCATCCGAGGTTTCATTTCACATTCAGGCTGCTGTGGTCTTCTTTAGCTCAAGGCTGCGGGAGGTGAGGTTCCCATATTTCATTTCAATTATTAGAACCTAATGTCAAACTTCCACAAAATCAATTTGGAATACACCCAATTGAGGACAGTGTATATTTGTTTTACTTAGGAAAGTCTGGAATATTTATAATTAAATTATAGTTGTTGTATATTAATACGAAATTATGTCAATATCATGCTAAAATATGTATAATCTTATATCTTTTACATTATTCAATTTACTTAGCACTGTAATACGTAAGAAGTTTCGCTCGTACACAACCAGAGTTTGAGAGAGAAATATAATGTTCTATGAGAAAGAGAAAACTCGGTAATTACTCCTCCCGACCTAATTTTTTAATCTGTTTACTTGAGAGCAATTAGATGATCAGTGACGACATCAGCAAAATTAGTCACCTTAAAATAATTTAAACTTAAACTCATGACTAAGTCGGAATTCTCTTCTGTGATACATAACAATAAAACACAGCAATAGTTTAGAAAATGACCTTAACTCTTTTTTTGTGAGCTTAGGTCAATATGATATAGTTCAAAATGAAATTTGAAATTATAAAACGTATTTTGAGCACAGTGGGTAGTGACTCTATCCTCGAGAGCTGAATTCCTATATCACAAAAAAGAAAGGGGCGAAAATATTTTACTAATCTGTTTTTTCATTAGAAAAATATCTTTTACCTGTTGCTGTTATCTCTTATGTCATATGGTGACTTTTTCTTTTTGAGTGCTGTGTATTTTTTCACCTCATATGTGTTCTTCCTGTAAACGTACGATTTGAATGGAAGTGAAAACACCACAAAATTATATCCCAGGCTTCCCAAATTTTATGATTTCCAAATATTCTGTTTAAATTTTTGAAAACGGTAATATTGAAACTCCTCTTCAATTCAGCAATTACGTTCAGTATTACAGCAAACTCGGCATCAGCAGATTCCTTTCGTCCCACTGCCTTGCTTTCCGGCTTTCCTTTTACCTCCTAACAAATCCTCCATATTACTGCTAACAGTTTGTAATCCTTCCCGACCACGTCTAATACCTTTATATTTCATATTCTCTACCCTCCACACTCACACGTCAAAGAAATTCAATCTACTCCCAACCTCTTTCCTTTGCTCTTGGTTTTCCTTGCAAAGCTGTAGGAATTTATGTGAAAATTGACAGGTTTAAAAAAAAAATGAAAATCGTAAAGTTCTTTAAAAATGGCTATAAAAATTACTAAACTTATTCATAATTCAATTTTATGTACATTTTACGAATTATACTAAATATTATATCATATGGTAATGACATAGTTTTCTTTGGAGCTATTCAGAACAAAAATGACGGTAAAAAATGTTTTTAATAAAGATGATTTTTGAAGTAGTACGTATGCTAATATGTAAAGCATATTAAAAATATTAAGAAGAAACTTAAAAATGGAGAATATGCCAACTATTGCATACATTTTGAAAAAACAAAGAAAACTTCTTATTGAGAAAAAAATGGAACACCTGTGTTGTACAATTGGTATTAATATTGGCGGTATATAAATAGATATGAAATGTGAAAACCTATGAAAAAAAAAATATTTATTGTTCAATGCTTATATACTCTTTAACATTTGTAGCTGTTGATACATCTAGCCGCAGTCATTTGTCATATGTCACATATAATGTTCTCGATCTTATTTTTCTAGTCGTTGTTGAGTACACGAGTAACAATCTCATAATTAGTTTTCATTTTGGAAGGATATTTACACCATAGTATATGAAAAGTTCCTACTGAATTTCCTCAATCGCAGGTTTTGCTAACACCGTCTCTAACCTCGTTCCGTTCTCTTGAAGAGACGAGAGAAAGTCCCCTTGACTGACCGGGTAAGCCTGGTGGGTAGCGCGCTCTCCAGTCACGGGTTCGATTCCCGTACAGGGCATTGTTGTTGTGTTGTCCAAATGGGCTTTATCTTCGAACTGAAGAGATGCAAAATGACCATAGCCGTCGACGCACCCTATAGACAAAAATACTACCACGTCCATTTGTCTGAAAGGATAACACATTCTCATAGGATATACAGGTCCCTAGCAATGTCTCAAGGACGCTCTGTTATTCCGTTGAAGTAGCAATTCTTTCGATTCCATAGTAAAAAGCGTCTCTTCATCGTAATTGCTGATTTATTGCCGGGGTATATTGGGTTCCTATCTTTCAAGATAAGGGGAGGGTGTCAAAATTCTCAATGAAGTTTCTTCAACTAGTCACAAGAGCAATAAACTGCTGAAGCACCGGAAAACATTCCAATCAGTTATTAAAATGTCCATTAGCAGGAGATCATTCACTCCGAGGCGATTATTCCCAATAAAAATGTAATTTTTAAAATCGATATCAAAATTAACATTGCGGTGTATGAATGTGCATATAATTTCAAAAACTGATACCAAAATTTATCCGAAATACAAACAAATCCGATTACAACGCAAAGCACTTGTTATATACATTCTTTTATTTAATTATCGAGATAAAGTCACCTTGAGCATGTCGCTCAAGTTGACAGTGTCTGTCACATTTGGAAATATTTTCCAGCGTCCCTCACAGCGACGTTGACACTCAAAGTGCTTAAATACTAGTTTTCTTAGCCACATATTTAAAGCTATTACTAATATAATCTTTACGTTTTTATAAAAAAATTTCTCCACTTATTCTCTCCTCCTTGTTGGTGCTCACCTCGTTAACTAACGCTATTCTTCTGTTCTCATTAGTAAACTCCATTTGGTCCAGTCTACTGTACAAATAACTGATCTACATATAGGTATTACAATTGTATTATCAAACAATTAGAGTATCGTATTATCTTACTTTGATGTTCAATATAGGCATTTTATTTTACGGAAACTGAATTGTATGTTCTACTTTCATGCACATTATTCGCTATTTTTCCCGAGGGATTAAGGGATTAATGGTGAGCATAGCATATGGGACGGAGGCGAACAGTAGACCGAGCTTTGCTCTAAGGCCCGTACCGAGAGTCCGGTTCATTATTCTTAAGGTGAGGGGCAATTGGAAAAGTCAGGGGCCATGTTTCGCAACACTTAACACTTTCTCGAAATTAATCTAAATAAAGAGGAGTGTGCATTGCATTGACATGAAAACAACTAGTATAGTAATAAATCTCGTGCTGTCAAGAATCCGGTATTTTATTATGTAGCATAAGTACTTATGCATTTATTGCATAGCATGTAGCCCGGTTGATGTTTTAGACAGCGCCAATTTAACAACTAGATGAAGGACATTAAAAAAATGTTACCTAGGTGACTTTCAAATTCTGGCAAGAATCTTCCAGTGAAAGAGAAACAGTGGGAGAACTTAAATCAATGTCGCAGTGATTTCTGCCTTCAAGTTAGGACCCTCATTTTGTGCTCCCAGTAGCAATTTTGTGCCCACCTTCGCATGCTGATTTGACAGTTTCGCTACTTCTGAACTCGGCACACGGGTTTCTCCTCCATAAAAATGATTTTTTTTGGTCGAACAAGGTTTACGTAAAGAAAGAAGCCACTCATAAGGGACCACTCATGTGGATGATCTTCATGTGAAAAGTAATCACATGTGATGACACAAGAAAACTTTTACCGGAAAGTATTTCCTGGAGAATAAAATTCACTGAGGAGACCGTCAATTGGTGGAATTTCATAATGACACAAAACGTTGGTTCTTAACTTCGTTTTATTCCCCGCAGAATATTATGAACGCGGCCGGTTTCGAACGATTATCGTCGTCATCTGGTGGCCAGATGATGACGTAAGATTATCATCATCAGGTGACCAGATGATGACGACAATCGTTCAAAACCGATCGTGTTCTGGTCGTCTTCTGTGGGAATAAAACAAAGTTTAAAACAAACATTTTTTGTCATTTCCTGGAGACCCGAATCATCGCCTGTCAAGATACCATAAAGACGAAGGTTTGAATTTCACACCGAAAGTGGTTGTTTTTTTTTAATGCATTAAGTTCAAAAAGAAAATCTTAATGTTCAAAATATTCTGAAAGCGGTGGAAGTTTATACATCCTAGCTAATTGTCAGACATTTCCTCTAGTGTTACTGGTTTGGTGGTGTAGAATTTGTCTATTCTCTCTAAAATGACCATTTAAATCCACAAAATATTGATTAATGATGTAGTATGGGGATTACGGAGTTCTGTAAAGCATATAATGCAGTTTTCGTATGGACGCAAGTATATGGGAAGTTATGATTACATTTTAGGGAGGGAAGTAGGGTTGGATAAGATGGGAATGGGTAAGTCGCATCAAGATTCGCGTCTTGTGATGAGATTTGGGTCGGTTGTGGAGTCGTTCGTTAATGAGCTCTGGAAGGGATTGGAACCTTTCTAAATCTCCTTTGCGTTACCTAATCTGCCTTCGATTATTATTAGGAGTGTAAGTTAACGAAGCAGAAATGCATTATTTCAGAAATATAACGAACCAAGAACTTTTCTTATATCTCCGATTTCTTCAGAGTAAATGTATTTTCTTTGAATTGTAAACATAGATGAGTGAACATAAGATTAGTGCATTCTCTACAAACATTTTATGACTACGGGTGATAGGATGATAATGTAAAAAGTATATAAAATGCATCCTTTTTATATGCACTAGTGTACCACATAAAAGAATGGAGCATGATATCGAATTACATTTTCCAATTCAATTCGCGACACTCTGTGGCTCCCTTAGTTCGGTGACCCGAGAGGAACTCAATTGAAATTCACTTTTGTGTCTGTGAGACATTTGCGAGTCGAGATATACCTGAAGGTAGGTCCAAAAACAGAATTAATTGGGAGCTAAACTTCCGGAAAAGGATGTGGGATAAAAAAATTAAGCTCTCGCCACAACGCCGGGCTAATTGTATCTCTCTGATAAAAAGAAACGCTTCCAATGTCATGGCCAGATATATTTAGATTTAGTTTCATTATTAATAATTTACGTAACCGCTTTGGCGTCATGGATAGGCCACCCAGATCCCCCCATGCGAGATGGACACGGTGGATCAAGAAGTTTGGCTTCATTTACGGGCGGCGTCAAGCCTCCCTTATGATTTTGATGAATCCCTTTTCGTAATCGTACTTTTCCCACTCGGTAATTCATACCTTATGGAATCACTAAAGCCGACATACAATTTCAATGGTATTCATTCACATTTCCACATGAAATCATTGCACGAGTAGATCTTTAGGAGTAGCATCATTAGGTTAGAGCAGAACCAATTAGGGTAGATTGAAGGAAATGTCGTCATCTCGACCGTGCTCCGGGACATAACCGTACTACATGGATGGTATGTAAATTCTCTCGAGTGAAGTGGATTGGTAGGGTACGGGGGGGGACCAATATAAGGTATAATTTTAAGGAATGGAGGAGCACTGTGTTGGACAAGATACTCGCGAGATGATACGAGTTCTTGACGCCGTATTTGGGAGAAAATTTCGAGTATTGCCGGAACAGGGTGTTGATTCTGTGGACGAGCAGGTGGCAAGGAGCCGATACACTTGATACCACAGGTCTGATAGGGATGTCTTCTTTATGGGTCTTTGGCAAGTCAAAGAATCTGGATGCTTTCGGATTCATCTGAGTGAGTTTGGGTATATCACTAGGTCTTAGAATGACATCACACCGGGACAGCGCCCGCGACCCGACCGCTGACTATCAGGAGGTCAAACAGGTTAAGATACGTAAAACGCGTTCAACGGCAGCAATGATGCAGCTAGAGGAACAGCGTGTGTGCGTGAAATTTTTTTTCAAACTTGGCAAAAGTGCTACGGAGACATTTGGAATGATTCAACAAGCCTTTGGTGCTATGAATCGAAGCAAGTGTTTTGAGTGGTTCAGTCGTTTTTAATCGGGCAGAACCTCGACAGATGAAGATTCACGAAAGGGGCGGCCTTCCACATCGACAGACCCCAACCATGTCAAATTGGTGAACGATTTGGTGCGGGAAAATCGCCGTTTAA
>WURS02422010.1:0-36415 GCA_011762765.2 Rhinocypha anisoptera
CTGGCAGCACGTTCTTCTGTCTTCACTGCCATGTTTGAGCATGAGATGGAGGAGAAGAAAAAGAACAGGGTGGAGATAAACGACATGGAACCCGAAGTGTTACGTGAAATGCTCCGATTCATCTATACAGGACGACCCCCCGCTCTTGACAAGTACGACGCCGACCTTCTTGCTGCTGCTGATAAAGTGAGTTGTCATGATTAAGTCTACTCTTGTGACTAACTTGCATTTCCTTATGTTAAATAGTATGATCTCGAGCGTCTTAAAGTAATGTGCGAAGAGTCGCTTTGCTCTAATCTCTCGGTGGATACCGCTGCTGAAGTTTTAATTCTTGCTGACATGCACAGTGCCCATCAGTTGAAAGCGAATGCTATTGATTTCATCAACACGTATGTTTTAGACTGATGGTTTAGTTAATTGCTCGCATCACTAACCCATTGTTGCATTCTAGTCATGCTACTGATATCATGGAAACTCACGGTTGGAAAACAATGATCAATCAACAGCCGCATTTGATTGCTGAGGCATTTCGAGCTTTGGTTACCCAGCAAATGCCACCCATGGGTCCACCTCGCAAACGGGCTAAGCAGTCTTAAACCACTCCTCATTCTTGTCACATCATCTGTTGTGCTTGTCTTCTTGTCCGACCACACTTATTATTTCAACTTGCCTCTAAACTATGTCATCTCATCTACTAGTGTATTGCTGAAAGTCTCTTCTGCATTATCTGAGCTTTCGGCAATTAATTCCAATCACTTTTGTCCCGACCCCACTAGACCATACTGTCCTTATATTCTTATAACATGCCATATTTTGTGTTTTCTCATTTTCTTTTAGTTGCAACTTTTTAGCCATTTTGTTTTTATTTGTCACCTTCATTCATTTTACCGATACATAGAAATCTGGACCCAAATATTGAAGCCATGCACTCAATTTATGCAGTCTTATTGACTGGTGATTTTAAATCTGAAGATCTCGAAACCTTTTTTGTTCTAACTCTTATGTAAAATTATTTTAATAAATTTCAATTTTTAACTTATGCTTATCTGTCTATTTAAATTTCCTAATAATAAAAATAGTCGAAAAACTAGGACTTTTACGTGAAATGTTAAGCAATCTTTGCATTCATATAAAGAATCGAAACAAATATCCTTTTTTATTGAAATAATACAAGTTGAAAAAGTTAGAAGTATTAAATACAAAGAGTTTCTTTAAACCCCAAGTTTACAAATTTTCTACTTGGTTTCGTCAATAAATATTCTAAATGAGAGTAAGCTAGAGAGATTAAAGTTGCATTAGTTGATTAGTATTGGTAGTGATCGAGTGAGAATAGCGAGAAGCTGGTGTGGGTGTGATGAGAAAGGACACTATAGCCTATAGCGACGCTACCGGTGGTGGAGGTCAAGCTGGTGAGAGCCACTCACAGTGACTCACTGTGCTGGATTGTGGGTCCTAGCTCGACTGGACGCATGCGGCATCTCTTGCGTCAGTGGCCTCGCACACTGCCGATGGCAACACTTACACCGTGGACGCGTGAGGGCAGCACAAGTAAATAGTAGAGCAAGTCTGTTTTCTGGAATTTGACATTACTTAACCATTGTTTTGTTGCGTAGACTGTGGCGTCGCCCAGCGGAAAGCTGGCACGTTACTTGTCTTTCATAGTGCTTTGGACTAATTTGACTTGATCCTAAAACCAGGCTTGTGGCGTAGAGTGGAGTGCCTGTGGTGTGAGTGGTGATTGCCTGATTGGCTGTGTGTGCGAGTCTTCACCAGCCGAGTGCAAACATTGCCCGTCTGAACTGACTCGAGCCTCACTTCTCTCATTTTCTAGACTCGAGTCCTTTTTTATCAAGTGCTCCTTGTTTTCCTAACATCATCCTCTTGATGCGGCTACTATTCCTACTTAGAACTTGATGGTGTGCCATTGCACATTCACCCTCTCTAGGCCTGGTGCTTCTCTTTTTCCCCAGTCAACCGAAGCTCCATTTGAGAATGGCAGATGAGGCGGCACAGTTGGATGGCAGTTTACCCAGTAGAGAAGAGGTGACCGAAATTGTGGACCAAAGGCAAACGAGTACCAAATTGGCGAGGTCGAATGGCAATCACTCAACCACTGACGAAGTAGTGCCTCCGAGTAGCGAGTACGACGACTTGGGATCAGCAGAAAGTAATGATGCCAGCTATCATCTGTCATATCATAATTTCAATGATACTCTTTCTTCAGCAATGCCGGTAGCCAGTGACACAGGGAGTGAGGCCCCAACGATCAGAGCCAAACCGCCTCCACTAAATGTAAGTGTTCCAAGTTGGGGTTCCGTTGAGGCATTAGTGTTGTCAGACTAGTGGCATATTCGCTCTCAATTGTACAACCACTTCTATTAAGAAAGGCTCTTTACCACTACTTTTTTGTCATATCTATCTATTCTTGTTACGCATTCCACATGGTACCCACAATCACTTCTATTATATTATTTTTAGTTTCCACAATTGGTAACTTTAATCTAAAATCAATTGTGGCTAGAATAGTGTTTCTTTTGCATGACAACCAACGAATTGTGCGCGTGTTGGTTTTGTCTCTAGAGCATAATCTTGAGTCTACTAAAAATAATCGGGCTGTTTTACATTTTCTTAACAGATCATGGAACCACAAGACCAGGAGCGACCACAGAGTGATCCAAAGACTCCAGTCACGCCAGGCCCTTCTTCGGCAGACTTGAAGAAGAAAGAAAAGGACAAGGAACGCAAGATCGGGCACCGACGTGTTGATGAAGAAGGCCAAGTGACTTACAAGAAGATTCAAACAACACAGATAATGGGTTCCATTCAGCTAGGCATTGGACATGCAGTGGGCTCTCTCGCTTCCAAACCAGAACGAGATCTACTGATGAAGGACTTTATGGAACTTGAGACTGTTTTATTTAACAAAGACGGTTCTAATACTACACCTGCTCATCACTATAGCGATTTCAAATTTAAAGTTTATGCTCCAATCGCTTTCCGTTACTTTCGTGATTTGTTTGGCATCCAGCCTGACGATTATTTGCTTTCACTTTGCAATGAGCCTCTCCGAGAACTTTCCAATCCGGGCGCCTCGGGAAGTGTCTTTTATCTGTCTCACGACGATAACTTTATTATTAAGACGGTTCAGCATAAGGAAGCCGAATTTCTTCTCAAGCTTCTTCCTGGGTACTACATGGTATTTTTGTGGTGTTTTGTTCTGGCTGTCCAACTAACACAATTATACATTTGAAATATTTGTAGAATTTGAATCAAAACCCTCGTACTTTGCTGCCAAAATTTTTCGGCCAATACTGCTACATCTGTGGTGGCAAGAATGTGCGAATCATTGTGATGAACAATCTACTGCCGAGCTTTGTCAAGATGCATCAGAAGTATGACTTGAAGGGTTCCACTTACAAGCGCAAAGCAAACAAGTATGAACGAAAGAAGAATTCCCCAACTTTCAAGGATCTCGATTTTATGGAACACCACCCGGAAGGCATCTATCTTGAGGTTGACACTTATAATGCGCTGATCAAAACGATGCACCGAGATTGTCGTGTATTAGAAAGCTTCAAAATAATGGATTACTCCATGTTGGTTGGAATTCACAATCTCGATTTGGCGGCTAAGGATAGAGAAGAACGACACCGGGAACAAGCTAAACAGCAGGCTGAGATGGCAGCCCAAGAACTAAGCAACAACACTGTGGGAGAGCCGGGCAACAGCAATAGCAATCATGCGGATCTTGCGCACAGCAAGTCGATTAATAAACCACGATTTGCCGCTTACTCCACTGCGTTAGAGTCAATTCAGGCTGATATTGATCCGATTGACCAAGAGGATGATATTCCGTAAGACACTTCTTCTCGTTGGATTCACCATTGATGTTTGCTTACTTAGTCCTGGGGGAATTCCAGCGCGTAACTCAAAGGGAGAACGCCTTATTTTATACGTAGGTATCATCGACATTCTACAAAGCTATCGTTTCAAGAAAAAACTGGAGCACACGTGGAAGTCGGTTTTGCACGACGCAGTATGAACTTTTCCTTTTTGTACATGCTAGTAGTTACTAATTTTTTGTTCTATTTAGGATACTATTTCCGTTCACAGGCCAAACTTTTACGCTCAACGGTTTCTTGATTTCATGAGCAATACAGTTTTCAAAAAGATTCCTTCTCGTAAGTCAAACAAGTGTGCGCTTTGCTTGCCCCATTGTATATTAAGCTTACATAGTTTGCTCATGATGTGATTCTTGCCTTGACTCTTGTTTTTTCATTTACACTTGCCTTGCTTGTCGGTTGTTATAATTATTGGATGATTGTTTTGCTTAATTGAGCACTATTTGGTTTTATGTTGATCTTATCGCTCTAACTGAAACCCTTGTATCGTTTTTCTTCTTTCTCTTTCTTATACTCAATTTCTCCTGCTTCCCCTCCTTGTCTCATCTACCCTCAGTTGACTTACCTGAAATCAAAGGCCCTCATCGTAAATTTCGAACCTTGGTTTCCAGTTATATAGGCCTGGGTATGCTCCTCACTTTGGTTTGTCTTTGGTGCTTTCAACTTAATTCTTTTTTCCTTTTTTCTTCTGGTTTCGCGTTCTTCCTGTCCTCTGTCCCTTTCGTCTGTATATCTCGTTCTTTTAATCTCTTTCTAATCTGGTCACATTTGTCTTGCTTTTGACCTTGCTAATCACCATCCCCAACTAACCATTTTTATTTATCTATTTTTTCCAAACTATTAACTGAATCTATAATTTTTTGCAAAGCTCTCAAAGCACCAAAGCGAAATAAACCTCCTATGTCAGCACGACAAAAATCGTCATCGATCTCTGGTGAGATGATAACATCTCCCTCTTTTTTTCTTACACTTTTTTCTACCTATTTTTTGTTCATTCTTCATTTTTGTTAAACATTTCCTGACAATCACTTCTTGACGAGCATACTTACTAAATCTTTCTTCAGGTGTAGGCACAACTAAGCTGCAAAAAGTTCCGAGCCAATTACCTCGTTATCCAGTAGTGGACAACTCGAAATATTTGCGCACAGCAGTGATCAAGCAGGCGGCTAACAAACAATCAGTTATTCTGGCCGAGCAAAAGTATATTTAGTGTTTGGTACAAACTTATTTTGGTTAACTTACTTGTTGACTTTTACAGTCAGAATGCTGAAAGCAACGAGCTGACGATGAGCAGTTGCGCTTCATCACTCACCTCTTCTGGCTTCGGGTCGACATTGCGCACGATCACATGGACTCCTCCACACAGTATCGGAACTGCCACGCCCAGTCACACCGAAGGCACCCCCTCGATGACTGAGTCCAGCGAAAGTGAATGTAAAATAGCTTGATTACAATAACTCTACTAGAGAACCTTGGATCGACTAAATCATTTAATATTCCTCTTACAGTTTGTCCCAACACACCGATACGCAGCCGAAGTTCCACTCGCTACTCTCGCTCGACTATGGCAGAAGCCGAATCGAGCGAGGCAGAAGTGGTATGTACCATCATTCAACCATAATCGAGCCTCGCAGTCCACTCTCACTTTCGCTATCTCTGTACGTGAACTCTTCTCTCTTGCCACTTTGTCGAGACCGAGCATGGCTATGAGCTAGTAAGCATGTCCTAGTGTTAAGGTCTCTTGGTTTACTTTGATCCTCTGGTCATTCCAGTAAAGCCTTCTACGTTACTTTTGTTTGTGCCTGTCCTATCAATTAATTAATCATGTTAATCTCTGTTTCTGTCTTATTTGTTGCTTTGTCTCTATTTTTCACTAACAACAGCCTGCAAACTCTACAAAAACGCTGCCAGAAAGCTTGATTGGAAATACTCCTGTGGTGTCGAGCGCAGTGCTGACCACGATCGTTGAAGACTGAATAACATCTATCTTTGTACAGCTTTCTGTTCATGTTAAATGAGCACGTGTTATCTTCCTGTCACAGTCTTAACTCACTAACCACCTGAACAGAGAGAGCCAGTGAAGCGAGCATAACCCGAGCTTGCACTGACTTGCTACTTCTTTTTCACTGTCTATCTAGACCCGACTGTGACCACTGGTCAGCAATAAGTTGTTACTCTTCGGCTCATCGTTTCAGACACGAAACCAACCGATCCCTTCTATGAAGTACTCCGCGTCACACCCCCTCACTCTACTTATTGAAGCTGTATTTTTTTTGTTACTCATCGCTACTCAATTGATCTACTTATTTATTGTTATTGTTGTCACTATCTGAGTGCTGGTTTGCCGTTGCGCTTTGACTTTTGCTAGGCAACTAAATGGCAGTAGTCAGTGTCTCGCTTGCAACTACTGTTTAATATATCTTGATGATTGACCTCAGACCTTTGATCACATACTCATTCTCAATTAGCTACTTACTAATGAAAACTGCGACACCATCACTGTTGATTTTCGATGCACAACTCCTCTTCTATCTCTGGATTTTATTTTATAAATAATGTTGTTTTATGTAAATTTTTATTTCCTGTTTTTGATTCTCTGTTTCGATTGCTTTGCTGACTGCACACTATTGCAAAAGTGCAGTATTTTCTTGCTTTAAACTAACCTATCCCATTGTTACTTTAGTAAACTGTCTCATTTTAAGGCAAATTGATACGGAGAATAAAATGCAATAACATTGACTTGAGAATAAAGTAGAGTAGAGTTGAGGCAATGCGCACCAACCAGTGGTAGACTGGTGAGGCATTGCGTCAAAGCGAACATGTTGGCGGTAGCAAAGACCGTCGGGTGGACGCACTTTGGCGCGCGTCTGCGTCGGTCACAAGTTCTATGAACTCAAAGCCAAGTGGTGACTGCGCAAGACCATTTGCTTTACTTGATGCGTCATTGCTCCATGCATCCAAAGGATATTTTCACCTAACACTTCTAGAGTGAATCCCATCATTGCGTTTCTCACTAAATCTATCTAACTAATATATATAAACTTATAAATCGGAATTTGTTAGATATGCAGAGGTCAATCGAATGACAGTACAGAAGATTGGACAAGAGTCTACGAAACGAAACCCACTTCGTTCTACACAGCGGTTTTCGCTTGGTGAGTTGTGGAACGAAGAATCACTCCGGCTAGCAATAACTTGTTTCAGTATAACTTTAACTATAGTTATAACTGAAGCTGAAAGAAAAGTGGTAAGCTTGTGAGCACTACATGTGAGTTTGCTCAATCACAAGTAGAGGTAGTTAGTGAGTGAGTGAGAGAGAGGGGGTAATGTAAGCTTGTGAATGTATCTTGATACGGTTGGTACGTGGTGGTTGCAGCACGCACCTCACATTTGTTGAAGGTCAGTTCCCTCTTTGCTTCCACTTGGCTATACTCCTTGACCTTTACAATGTGCGTCGTATTGGTCGACTAAGAATAGCGCGGCAACTGCGGATGATGTTATGCACTGTACTGCACTCTCCCAAACCTACCAATATAGACCGAATGAAACTTATTTTTTTGCAACAAGATTCTTTTAAAAATTAGTGTTGTTTATACTTAATAGAACAAAACCCTAATAAAAACTTATCAGATCGTCAAATATAAATAGTCAAAGCGTTATAATGATGTCAATATAATAATAATAATGGGTGCCATGAGTCATCGTGCTTACACACGAGACATAAGGCGCAATGCTGAAGCAGTGCTTCTCGATTGTATCGTGCCTGGATTCTACGGTCCTAGGCAAAGACCAACCAGCAGTCTCAGAGCCGTTGAAGCCATCCTGGCCACGCCTACTGAGATTCGGATGTGACCCAAGCCGGCTTCTACCGCCTTCTGCGTCAATCCGATACTGAGAACCTCTACCGTCAGGGTTTCCGATATATTTAGGTTAATCAATCAACTACGAGAGTTGTTGAATTCGCAAACACATTAATGATTTTGACCTTTTTTGGAAGGTAGTGGAAAATCCACCAATTATAAATTTCTTATATCTACACAAGTTAATAAAAAAATATATGTTATAATCATTTTAGTTACATATTTTTTTATTAAAGGTTATATTATTAAGGTTAAATTCTTCTATTAAGGTTTAGATACTAAAATGTGGTAAAGTTTTTGAAAAATTTATTCAAACTTTCTAGTCTATCTGTTTTTCTTTTCGCCCAAATTTCCGGTTTTTAATTACAGTTTCTCACGATTAAATTAGTCTTTTTTGGTTTATTTTCCTTTCGCCTCTAATTTTATCACCATTTGGTGTCACCCAGTGTCAATATTTGTTTTCTCTTTCAAATTGTTAAATAAGCAGGAACAAATTTACTCTAATATACTAAATATAATCTTTAATTTCGGACATCTTTGCTAATTGTTTTTTGTTTTTTATTCTCTCTCTCTCTCTCTCTCTCTCTCTCTCTCTCTCTTTGTTTTATCTACTGATATAGCGGCTGCACTAAATCAGCAAATGCCGCCGGCAGACCGAGTGCCCGCGAGACAATACATCCGGTAAGTAGTGAGATTAATTATATTTTTTGCTTTAATTAATTAACTTTCTACATATCTAAACATATATGTGAGCAAAAACAAAAGAAAGTCAACAGAGAATGCATGAATGAATGAAATGTGTCTAAATATACTCTAACTCTTGTTCGAGTGTGATTTCAAAATTTTTTTACATCAATTCTAATTAAGAATCTCACTAAATTAATTAAAATGGACACTCAAAGAATCTCTCATCTTTGGAGCGGAAATTCTAGTTGTTCTAGATTTGAACCCAAATCATGTTTCCATGTTTTTTGAAAAGAGTTTCTATGACAAATTTTCCACTTTATTCTCCCCTTTTTTCAATCAAAAGTAAGATTGAATAATTGAGTTTTGAGTAGGTTCGTGTAATGTTGAAACCAAAACAACACTAGAAATTTTAATTCAGAATCTTAATCTTTTAAATCTAAATAAACGAATCGTTGATTTGGTTTGGAAAATTCTTTTTAATCAATTATTATCGGAAAATTTTGAACTTTCTTTTTAATATTATTAATATTTTTAAATCTTAGTAAAATTGAAAATAATATTTAATAAAAATGTCTCAAAACTTACGCAGTGAGTTGGTTATTTTAGTCTTAATGACTGTAACAATTACAAAGGCCGGCGCTAAAGCGCCTTCTGCCTCTTGTAAAAAACGGCGGCAAACCGCCAAGTTCAAACTCGAGTTAATTCGAAGATTTATCCACAAAATTCGAACCGAATCGGAATAAAATTCGAATCATAACACAGAAAGTTAGATTCGAATCGGTAACAAATTCGAACGAAATCTGGATTCGAATCGGTTAAGCACAATAGTAGTAGCGTAACTCTCACAGTACAAAAAATGAGTGGCAGAATATTTTAAAATAAAAAATGACAGAACATAGAACATAGAAAATCACGACCATATTATTCATTAATATATAGAAGAAATTTTTCATTTTTTATAAATTGAGTTTCAAAGCATTTGTTTCAAGAATGTTTTACTCTCAAAGTGTTAATATGAAAATTGTGATGCTAATTGTTGTTTGACTTTGTTGTTGTGACAAATGTAGAATGTTGGACATGCTGAGTGACAACCAGGTGTCGGCACTGCTCCATTCCTACTACCCGACAGTGTTTCCCCTCTGGTCTGACCGTCCTCGTCGGGCCTCACTCGACACCATGTCTGGCCTCTCTTTGGGCTACTCCAAACGAAGGTTCGAACTAACTGACTCATCATGTGAACTTTCGCTTCACTATCTTTTGTGTTTGATCTCAATCTCTCTAGCCCACTTGATGCAATGAGCGGTGTCTCATTTGGCGCACCTAGCAAACGCTTTGGCAGCATCAACTTTGACGAGATGGATCGTTCAGGGTTTTCCGGATTCGCCAAGCGCCGTTCGGACTTTGACGAGATGGACCACTCGGGCTTCTCCAGCTTTGCCAAACGCTTCTCCGACTTTGACGAGATCGACCGAGCCGGGTTCTCCGGATTTGCCAAGCGTCGCGGTGGAGACTTTGACGAGATTGATCGGGCAGGCTTTTCCAGCTTTGCCAAGCGTGGTGGCATCGACTTTGACGAGATTGACCGCTCAGGTTTCTCGGGATTCGCTAAACGCAAGCGATCCGTCTCGAACCCAGTGGTCAACCTCATCAACAGACAGATGGACCAAGTCAACTCGACACCTAACTAGGAGAGAGAGAGTGAAAGACTCCAAAGCCTAGTTGAGACACCTCGATGGCCCTCTGGCTACCAACCATCAAAGACATATCGACCACAAAAACATAGCCACACACACACACAACACTGATTGATTCCCTCTGCACACTCTTCACTCTTTCGATTGACCTCAATTCCACCTGGCAATCGATCGATCCTACCAGACACATCACACACACACAATCCTGATTAGAACTTTGAAATAATCCAGAATTTCCCCTTAGTTTTTATTACTTTATGCACTTTTGTGTTTCTCTCTCACTTTTTTTCTTACACACACATATTTACTAAACACAAAAGATTGGAATTCCATAAATCACTCGATTTATCTCTCTTCACCATCAAATTTTCTTTCCATCTCACTCACATTCACACAGACACATTATAAAGTTTTGCTAAAGCCCAAATCTATAATATTGTTATTATATTTCAATATTATGCAAATGTTTTCACATTCACATATAATTAATAAAAAAATAAAAACAAATGTTTAATTGTTGAGTATGTGTTTATTATTATTGAGTTTATATCCTCAAACACAAATATCCTCAAAAGTTAATTCACAATTGCATATATAGATTAGTAAAAGTATATATATTAAAAAACCAGAACGATCAACAAGAGGTAAGAGGTTGATTAACGAGTTTTAGTGGAATGAGGGCAATTTGAATTGTTTCACTTTGAATTGTTGGATTTATAAGTTATTCTTTGCTTTCTTCGCTCTTTCTTCAGCTTGCATCTTTTGAACAATGTTCCATACTTCAATCTAAAAAAGCAAAAATATATATAATTTTAAAAATGGAGACATTTGTAAGCAAAACAAAACTTTTAGTTGTAAATACAACTAATTTTCAAGCGTTTTATATGAACCATTGGAGAACAAGAATAATAAGACTCAACCTACCCTGTATGGATTATCCCTTTGCTCTGGAGTGTTGTATTTGATATGGATGATAGAGTTCTTATTAAATTTCTTACGACAAACCGAACACTCCCTGCGCAAACCACCCTGAACTCGTTGTAAACAGTCGAGACAGTAGAAATGACCACAAGTAAGCATCACAGGAGTAAGAGGAGTCGGCTTGAGAGCGGCGTCAAATGGTTCGAGACAAACACAACATCCCACTGGATTAATTCGTTCAATCAGTTTTTCATCATCTTCCTCCTCTTCCTCAGATTCTGTCTTCTTTGGTATGGAGAAAGGTGGAGGTTTTAAGTCATCGTCGTCAGTGTCCGAGTCGTGGATAATCAACTCTTGGTCATCGGGTTGTGGAAGAGGCATGTTCAAACGAGAGTGATTTGAATAAGAAGGTGGGATGGGTGGCTGAGTATGATGTGATCCTGTCCATCTAGATGAATTAGCTCTCGGTGGTGGCTGATTTAACCCAGAAGGTCCTGGAGTAAGCCAGCTTGACAAATATGGAAATCTTTCCACTGTGCTAAGTGGTTGAGACGGTAGGTCTTCCTCGTCGTCAAGATTGATCACCTCTATGGGTTGAGATTGTCGGGCAACATTTCCACTACTAGTGCCTTCTCCAAGGTTTTCCCGTGAATTCACTATCACTGGCATAGATAAGACTGGTCCTTTGGGTCTTGCGTTCTGATTCGATGGTGATAACGATGAAGATGATGCCAAGGTAGGAAAAACATCCAAAAATGACTCACTCGAGTCATCGGAAAGTGATATTGGAGATGGAACTGGACGTTGTGCCCTGGGGACTCCTTGAACAGATTCAATAAAAAGCACTGCACTGTCATCTTCACTTTCATCATCAGTCAGCTCGATCACTTCTACTTCCTGTGGGTCAGATCTTTCCACAGATAGAGCCATTGATCTACGTTACGATGAGTTGAGTAAAAAATAATAAATAAAGAATAAACAAGCAAAACCAAGTGTGTCACATGACGGGTCAGCCGCCAGAAGTAAGTTTTATAAACTTAATGTGAAAAAATGTAAAGGTCAGAGGGTAAGTGAGAAAAGAATCAAGACGTACCAGAACAGAAACCGTTGAGGATAAACGAGAGGGGGAAGAATTGAGTGAGTAGGAGTGTAGCGAGAACAAGAGCGAGCATAACAGCTGGCTCAGAGACTGCGCAAATGTTTAAGGATCGCAAAAAGGTGTAGCTTAACTCTTGTAGTTCACTATACGTTTATGTTAAATAAGCCACACCTTTCTAGAACTTTTCACGAACCTTACTCGATGGTGTGTTGAGCATGTTCCTTCGACCCACTGTGCCACTTTAACTGTGAGCTTATCAAATCGTTTGCACTTACTTTAAATACTCGTCGATTCGCCGTATTCGAATTTGAATCGAATAATTCAAAAAATCACTGCATTCGAATTCGATTCGAGTAGATTATAAATCAAAACAAAATTTTTAACATAAAATTAAAATCAATTTCATTTTGGAATTTATGTATAGATTGATTTAAGACTTAATTCAATTCAATTCAATTTGAGTTTTTAGTTTAGAACTTAATCTTTAATAGAAACAAAGTTTACTACTAAGTGAAAAGTGCATGAATGATTTGTTGATAACGATTTAAGTTAAACTTTAGCCATATATCTCGCAAGAAATTTAAGTGACATGTGACAGTGTAGTCACATTCGAGTCACTGTCAGTTCGGATAATGATGATATGACAAAAAATCTACAGTTACACCTCTGCATAAACAACTAATTACAATTTTTTTACACCTGTCATCTGATTAAGAAGTGTGCTAAGGGTGTTCCAAATATTCTACTTACGTTTTCATATACTTAAATTTTTAAACTAAAAATTCTAGAAAAAAGTCATCTATTGCGAAGAATGACTGTAGTAGGAAATAAATATTACATGTACAGAGAAGACTCGATTGGTTGACAACTCGCTTTTCTTGACATTTTTATACAAAGGGGCTAAAACGAACAGTATTTTATAATTTAATTAGTGTATGTGCAAGTGTTCGAAGTGATTTTCTAGACACGCATTGGTTTACAAGCCTTTCTCTCACATATGTGATAGTGTAAAGCAGTTAGGTACTTACTGTATCAATTCTATCTATGAAAAACCCTTTTGTACGATTTTCATTTTTTTCAACACAACAAAATTGCTTGGTTATTCATGTTTTATTTTATTTTAAAAGAATAAAATCTTACAAATATTGTATGTTTTTCATATCTCCTATTTTCGTTATGTATTTTTTTAGTAGAACTGTTACATTATAGCAATATAAATTTTATTGTTTGGTCTGTTTTTTCTTCTAGTACAACTTGGCCTAGACCTAGTGACACTTGGGGCAAAGGTGAGGGTTGTATGTAAGGGTGTCGTGTGTACGTATTCTTGACGGAATGCACAATATGTAAGGTTGACTGTACAGAATCCGAATGTTAACAATTTTGTTTTTGTGATACTTTCTAATTATTTTGTTTTGTCAATAAAAAGAATCATTAATAAAAAACGGTATTTTTCTACTTATTAGCCTAATCAACATCACATCTTCATTAGTTTGCAAACTTGTATTTGTTATATATTGTATAGTGCATATAAAACAATGTGATTCACTTTCACTTTCTTTCGTTTTTTACTAGTTTTGACTAATTGCACCATTTTAACATCACAAGAGATGGGGAGAAAGAGAAACCCAAACGATGTTCAAAGAAGCGGAAGTGTATGTCTCAGCACAACCTAACAAGCACATCAAAACTAATCCAATTAGCTCCTCTCAACTCATCCACTCGAGTTTCTATCTTGTACAAAAAAGTAACATTCTCATTTTGGCGTGTGATTCTATATTTTAACTATTCTGCTTATGTCATACGGAGATAACTTGATTATTCAATGTTTAAAAAAAGGACATAAAATTGGTTGGAAAAAGTAATTTTAAAGTCAAACACTTAACGAGAAAAAGAATAGAATGTACCAGGAAAGACAAATAAGAGAACAAAATTTAATCTTTCATCGAGAGAAAGAAAAAACGTCCAACTTGATTGGCAGTCTTGTCTTTGTTTGCTTTGTTCCATTTCACTTTAAAAAACGAGTTTTGAAGTTTTTTCTGAGAAACATATATTTAAGACAAGGCAAAAACTTTAAAACTAAGGGTTGTGATCCAAAATGCAAAACAAAAATAGAGTTTTAATTGCGTGTAAACACTTGTAAAATAAAAAAATATTAATGAATCGTGCTAATTAAAATATAATTAAAGCACAAGAGACACTTTATCAGCATCATCATCATATATAAATTATAATCAGTCAATTATGTACAAGATTGCCTAACGAGTTGGGTTGATGTGTGGGTGTGTGTGTGGAGAACAAGCTAAACAATGGCAGAAGCGATGTACTCGGAAACCTCGGAAGAGGTGGATCGGACCATGATTTTCATGGTGATGCCATCGGAAGAAAGTGCCAGTTTGGTGCGGACTAACACCTCGGTGTCACCACGAAAGATGCCAGCCATGTGAACTTGGTGTGCGGTCTTGCCATCAGGAACACGGTCGGACCTGTCGCACACGTGCATGTCCATGAAGCTCACCAAGTTTTTGATCGCCTCGTCCAGTGTCTTAAAGTTGGAAAGTGCATACGTCTCCTCCACCTCGTTCTCCTCGCCAAGTTCGTCCCACGCTTGGGAAAAGTCCGGCTTGACCACCTTCTGCATGTAGTCCGCGATCAATACGTCCAGGTCCTCCAGTGCGTACTCGTCGTTATAGCTGTTGGTCGTTACAGGGAGTCAGTTTGGCCTAAATCGAACCTAAATCAATATGAACTTACCCGTCATCATCGAGAACCTGACTAGTGTTGGGATCACAATCTTTGATCAGATACTTCAAAGTGACTCCTTGGAAAGTGCCCAATAGTTGTGAGATATCTTCATTAGCCACGCTCAACGCGATGTAGATAGAGCGAGGTTGGTTGTAGATCAACTGGTCACAGCGCACCTGCACCACCTGCTCGAAGCCTTCGGGAATCTAAACAAGATCGTTGTCAAAACAGGTCACTGTAACCCGAAAAAGGAAAAAACGTACCTCCATATCGATATGAACATCTTCCAAAACTTGGTCGTTCAGGGTATTGGTGCAGTCGAACTGTAGCACGAGATGCTCGCGGAACATGTGTTTAACGCATTGTACCACGTACTCAGTCTCTGACTCAGTCAGCTCGACAGGCAACGAGGATTTAAGAATCGGCCCGAGATTGAGTGCGGCAATCTGTGGTACCAGGGACAACTGTTCGGCGTAGAGATCTTGCCGAGTGGCAGCAATCTTCTCCACCGCCGCGGAGGGTCCGTTGGTCACACCAGATGCCTTAGAAGTAGCCTTCTTGTCATCACCGGCAAATCCACCCTGTACAGGCATTGTGGACAGTGGCACCGACTTGATGTCGAATGGCTGATCTGTTAAGTTTTGCAAGTAAGCCTGCAATGCTTTTTCCATGCCTACTAGAGAGACTTGAAGCGTGTTCGAGATGTAACCATTCATGATGGGCTTCTGCTTCTGACGCAAAATATTCAAATAGTAAGTAGCGCGATCGCGAACCTCGTCGTCTGCGTCCAGCACCGAGCGCTCGAGTAACACCAAAATCTGTGGTAAAAGATCTTCACAGTTGGCGGCAAACTTGGCCAGTGAAGACACGGCTGCGGCTCGTACGGGTGACTTTTCCAGAATAAGTCGGTTGTAGATGTAACGAATGTACTTGGCCGGCTGTGCTGTCTTGGTGCCCTCGCGACCCAATAGATGAAGAATTTTGACCGCCAGTGAGGTGTGCTCACAGTCTTCGATAAACTCGCATAGATGTGCAAGACCTGCCTCTTTGGCTTCCGGGTTGTCCTCGATGATAGCTATGATCGTCTCGACAATCGATTTTTTGTACTCAAAACCACCCTCCTCGTGGAGCATCGAGGACAGGAAAGACATCATCACTGTGTGTTTGCGAGGAAACTTGGCGCACAAAGCACGTGTCGAGCCAACCACCACAATCTTAAACTCATCCGAGATCTCGGACATGAAAGATGCAATCTGCTTCATCAACCGTTCTACCGAACTCTCGTTGCCAGTCTTGAGCAAAGTGGTTATTGCTAGTGTCGCGATCGATCGGTTTGAGTCAGTAATCAGATTCTCGAGATCGACATTGCAAGCCATCACCGCGTTAGGATGATTCATCGCTATCTTGCTGAGAGCTCGCACCGCAGCAAATCGATTGGTCGGCTTGGAGGATGAAAGCATCAGCTGTAGGACCGAGATGGCAGAGCTTAGCTCCCGAGGCGAAGTACACTTAAGATTGATAATAGCATTGGCCGCTTCGTAAACAACCATCTCGGCTTTATGTCTAAGGCATGATTCGATGAAATCGTAGTAGAGTGAATCCGAGCCAGCACCCTCCTCCTCAATCAGCTTAGCGGCAATGCGAATCAGAAGACATAATGCGTAAGGTGACCGGAGATGAGCCCGAGACAATTTTGTCACAAGCTTGGTCACCGCTAAACGGTCCGACTTGCGAATATGGTATAAAAGACCCAAAGCGTGACACTGTACCATCACATTGTCCGTGTTTAAGGCTTCTTGTGCCTCATTTGCCCAACGTTTCACGCCTTCTGGAATGGTCTTCGCCAGATGCAGCGAGGAAACAAGAGCCGCGGAAGAGACCGCTGAGTTGCGATCCACAATAGCCTGCTTCATGTATCGCTCAATGCCCTTTGGTTGATGAAAAACCAGATGAGAATTGGTACGATTCAATGTCAACATTAAATACCTGAAAGGTAGAAGCATCAGTGATCTGACATAGGGCTCGTAAGGCTGCAGGTCGGCACTGATCATCCTTGGCATTCATGTCAGTAGTCAACGACGAGGTAACCACGTAGACATTCTCGGCAATCTTTGAGAGCTCCTTGATGCCGATGTACACCAGTCGTCGCAGAGTGGTATCCTTTGACTGGAACAGTTTAGTCATGTTAAAGAACGCATCCGTGGCCTCGAGAGTGGACAAATTCTGCCCGGTGTTGATCATGTAGAGAATCTTGGTGAGAATGAGACAACACTTGCGTGGGTTGACCGGTGTCTCGTTGAAGACCCGGGCTTCTTGCAGCACCGAGGTTTTGTCCACCTTGGCGAACGGATTGCCATAGCTATCCTCCTCGTCCTTCTTGTCACGTTTGTACATCATCAAGCTGGTACGAGGAACCGAGTTACCTTGCAGTGACACCACCAAAACAAGTAACGAGATGTGAAAATGACGAGCAAGGCGAGCCGGGACACCTCACACACCACACAGCAACCACCACACTCACCAAACAGCCGACTCGCTTTAGCCACGTCAACTGAGCCAGCAAGGTGGATGGGTGGGTCGATATAGTCGCCAAACAACTGTCACTCTTCGAACAGTTTTCACTTCACTGCTCACTATTCCACAATTCTTTGCCATTTGCATAATCCACTCTTCTAACTACCCTTATATTGTTTTTAATTACAACAAATGGGCTTTAATGCCTACAATTAAACATTTGATTCATGAGCAATTTTTAATATAATGAAGTGACTGATAAAAGGAATTTCAACCGAACACTTCAATAGATTAAAATTGTATACTGGGACTACTGGAACATAACTTCGTACTTTTGATGATTTTATTAGTCACATGAAGTTACGTGAATTCGAAGCAACAAGAAAATGAAAAACAAAAATTGTCTAAATCTATTTACAGTTGCACATTACTGAGATTTTGTCTTTAAATCAAATTCATTTGAGCTAACGTAGCAACAAATCAACATAAGCAAGGTATGTATGTGTGGTTTGTTTATATAATATTTACAAGAGAAACATGAAACAAAGATTTGCATTGTTCATTTAAAAAACTAAAATTAGATATACAAATAGTAGGATATGATACATTTTGACTTAAGGATGAAGATGTGTTATGGAATCGTTATTTACAAGAGTGTTTGTCTTGAGGTGGACAATCGTTTAGGCTTGGGATAAGGACTGCCGTGAATTACGCGAATGGGCTCACTTTGGACCAACGGGATCATCGGTACTGATTGATCACTTTGGTTTGAATTGACTTCTTGCAATTTAGTTTGATTCATGACTCGTGCATTGTTGATCCAGAGAATGGTGGTGAGGAGCCAGGTTGAGAAGTACCGAGAGCACTCGAGATACGCCTCCTCCTTCCAAATACAGTTGGTTTGGTACTTGAGCTGACTCACTCGGAGTCGAGTGGAGCATAGGGAGAAGAGATATCGAGCTAGGTCGCCGAGGGTTAACAAGAGCACCAAGGCGAACCACACCCAGAGAAGGAGAAACACCTGTTCCAGCAAAGCGTTGATTGGCATTAGACAGTGCACCTCAATCGTTCTCGCTTCACTGCCATTCTGATACACATAAGAGCACAGAGACGACTTCGGAAAAATGGAAGACGTGTCACGTTGACATGGTCGATCCTGGAACCGATTCCAGAACAGAATTGGATAGAAAATAAAGTGGCGCTGTAACATCAAATCAGTTAGGTAGATGATCAGTGTGAGCAAAGTTGGGTTGAGGAGTTTGACCATGAGATAGACCATGGCAAAGGTGGCACGGTAACAGCGAGATTCACTTCGACTTGAATCAGCTACCCATTGATCCAAGGTGCTTGTCGTGGATGACGACTCGAGGATAGAGCGCGCAAAACATCGCCATAGATGGTATGGTAGTTGGAGGGCGATGGCAAAGGTGAAAAGGACTAGCGCAAACCAATGATGCTGTGGCATGGGTGCTGGCGTGGACAGTGTTGCACAATTGTTGGTGCTCACCGGGGAGAATCTTTGAAATTATTGTTGAACTACTGCAAAACCGGAACTTGGTTTGCTTACCTTGAGTGCAACTTGCAATAAGTATTAAGGCGGTAGGTGGAGAAGAGTTCCAGATCGAGAGGCCGATTAGTGGTTTGAGATGGGGTTGGCAATGCACAGTCCACCGAGTCGACCGACCACTCGCGAAGTAGAACCACGATGGATGCAACAATCAAAATCCAACTCGTGTACCGACGGTACAGTTGGAAGCCACAGTCGTCGAGTGTCAATCGTACAGCGCGCGATCTACCACAAGCAAAGCACCACATGGCCATCTCGCATCTAAAGTAATCACACTCAAATCATTACCATCTTCAATTGGCCTTATTAACTCACCAAATCATTTATATCACAGCAGAGTAAAATTCTTTAACTAGTTCTTGTGCGCACTATTTTGTTGCTTGACAGGTGAACCAAGTGATGTTGTGATGGGGTGCCTCCTGTTGTATATAAGCCCCTATTTGGGTTGCTAGCTGGTTATGGTGAACCCGCTAAGTGGTAGTGTGACAGTGTGAACGGTATTAATTTGAGGCAGAGAGAAAGTGTGTAGCCATAGGTTTAGCAATCTAATCGGCGTACATAGATACGCATCACCTGGTTACCAGGCTCAAGCAAGCTTTGTCGGAGCTTTAAATCATCTGTGTGTGATCAAGTCATGAGAATCCCTAGCACGATTGCTACATTCCGCTAGGAGTGAGAGGGTGGGAAAGCTACTCGATTCTCACCGATCATCTCCTATGATCTAATCAGCTTGATTCGCACAGAACGCAACTTTGACGTTCAATGCAAACATTGCGATGCAAGCAAATGCTGGTTAAAGAATCTATGTGAGAATTATTAGGTTAGGCAAATTAAAAAATAGATATCCAAGCGACACTGTAAATACGGTCTTGGTAAACAATTCATTCAACTGGTAGCAAACACTATGGTTATTTATTTAATTCAGGTAAAAAAATTTATTTTATATTAAATTATGGTGATTGCAATGCCCTCTAAAACGTTACACATCGGTTCACTTGTGACTTGAAGCCAGATGATAATCCAGGGTAAATGTGCGACGCATTATTACCGCTATCATTAAACTACGCTATATATTGATATATCTAGTTATTCATCCTGATTGCATAAACAAAGGATATTGGAAATGAAGATGAAGATAAAAAAATCGAATGCAAACAAACCAATTATTTTATTATATATGTACAACACTTGGAATATGGATAACAGGTGCACAGCTGTGCGCAGGTTCTAAACTGAAAGGTGACATAAATTATCGGTGGTAAGGAGAAAGAACGAAAGGTAAACAAAAAAGGTGTGAGGTGATAACGAGAGGATTGCGAAAGTGTTATTGTGGATTACTCACACGCCAATCTTAAATACGTGCGATACACGTGACACTCCTGGGAAAGTCACACAATGAGGGAACAAATCTTAATCGTCAGAAATGATTTTGATTGGAAACAAACTCGTATTCTCTTGAGAGATTTAATGAGGTATTTGGGTCAACATCTCTAGATCAGTGAGCTTGAATCATCTTGTTGGCCTCGAGTTTGGCTATCTCCTTCAGTAGCAATGCTACAGTGAATCGTAGGCGATGAAACTGCCGTAATCGGCACTCAAAGACACACTTTTGCCTAGACCGACCCTCGGGATCGTTGCTGTAGGTCAACTCAAAGAGCACCACTGGTTCCATCACTTTAGAGAGAAGTCGATCCGAGATGACCACGTCAAGTCGCCATCGCACTTGAAGAAGGTAGTTCCCGGTGGCAATTCGATTCAGATTTGCCGTGGTCTGCAATTTTGGCACCTGAAAGCTCGCATCGAGGTAAAATTGACGATAGATCACATTGAACATTTCACGGGGAAGTTTACACTGTGTGCGAATTTCCTCTCCGTAACTACTTGGCTTAGCATTTGCAAAATTTCTCCGAACACACTGAACAATGGTGAGCAATCCGTTGAAAAGACGATCAAAGTCGAGTTCACTCAAGCCAAGTTGACTGGTCAACTGGTGACTCTCCCACTGGTGTACCACTTCACGCTTCACTTGGTAATAGCTGGCACGGGAGAACTTCCTCGACACGACATACTCGTAGCAAGCCGAGGCCAACTGCTCCAGATGATCAGTGGAGATGAGTTCCTCGGAGAGCAACTTGCTGCAGAACTGTACATTCACTGGAATCTCGTGGCCAAATGGACCCGCTTCAAATTCGGTGTCCAGTGACATTGCGCAAACTGTGGTTGTTTGAATCAAGTTTTAATCTATAAAACAACAACAAACTTAACTTTAAAAACCAATACTGTAATACTGGATTGCCTCAAGCATTTTTTATTTTTTAATCAATTAAACATTAATTGAAAATTAATTGGTAAAAACAAATTTTAAAATTGTCAAAATAAACCCTAATCTCCAACTAACCTAGTTAAACCAAAATTAATCAAAGCTTTTGTCTAGAATTATCAAAATTATAGAATTGGCAACCTGCCATCATAATGTCTACAACTAAACAATTTCAATGAACAATCTTTGAATATGACTATATTGTCTATTAAGAAGAGTGACTATATTTGTCACTATTGCTTTTCATTACATTGTACATTAACTAAAGTTATAGTTTTAAAGTTGACTTTCATAAGTAACAATTAAATAATTGAAATGTCAAAGAGAAGAGTTTTACCTCGTGGTATGAGAACACTTGAATAACAGGTTGGACAAAAATAAACAAGGTGGAGGAAAAGAATAAAGAGTGAAGTGAGGCTGGGTTGTTTTGGATAGTAGTTGCTGTAAACAGTGTAAACACCCCACCTGGCTATATGCACTCAGCTGTGTTGTCCCACATGTCACTTCACAGGGTTCACCTGACCACTCCACACTGGGTAGCAAGGAGCACGAATGGCACGATAACCGGCTTGCCGGACGCTTGCTTGGGTGCACTGGTGGCGCAGACGATCACTCCAGTCCGCCAGACCTCTCTTCCTACAACAATTGAACGTGCTCGCATCACACGCACACTGTGGCACACACTCTAGTCAAACTCCCACCATCCTTTTTCTACCACTTTGAACTTTGAAGGGAGCCAGTTCTATTTGTTGAATATTCCTCCCCTTGGTGGAGTGAGCAGGAGAGTGGCACTGGAGGGGCCGCTTCCCCCGGCCATTGTTGGCCACGGTGGGATTCCCATCCTCGCGATCGTTTTGTTTATCCTTGATCACCGCTTCATTCAACGATCGTGTCGGTGAGTAGGTCTCGAGTGGTTCTGTTCTTGTTCTCTCAATCTAATCCTTTTCTGTCTTTCTTTCTAGATGGCCAACTCGGAGTTGACCACTGGGGAAACTTCGGGTGGCGGCACTCGGCACAGCCGTAGTCGGGAACGGTGGCAGTTGCTCTCCAAAGCGGTGAGAATGAAGAAGTTTCGTGAAAAGCCACTCTGTCGCGAGAGTGAGGATGATGACGAAGAAGAGGCACAGCTCGGCATGATTGACAGCTATGGTTTGATGAGTTACGAGAAGTGTGGCCAGTGGGTGCGCTGCCAGTGGAACCCTCGATTCATGGTGGACTACGAAAAGGGCGAAGTTGAACTCATGCTTCGACTGACCTCCAATCGACTCTCGGTGCACGAGCTGGCTGGCTTTGACAATTCAGGCAATATTCGACTGTGGCCTTGTGAAGAGCTAATGGCCTACCTCTTTGCCTACGGCATGCTCAAGGAGAAGGTCTACGGGAAGGTGGTGTGCGAGCTCGGGGCGGGTATGACCGCGCTGGCCGGACTGGTCATCGCCTCGCTCCGACTCCATAAGGAACTCTACCTCACCGATGGCAACGAGCGATGTGTGGCTAACATAGAGCAAATTGTTGAGCGAAATTACCGCCAAGCCGACCAAACATGTTCAGTGCGACCCGATGGCGTGGGCAAGTGGAATAAGATCAAGGTGCGTCGTCTTCGGTGGGGTCACGTGGAAGACTACAGACGTCTCGAACACCGCATGGACACCATTATTTGCTCGGACTGTCTCTTCGTACGCCGTGCTCACAAGGATCTTCTCGACACCATCGACTTTCTGCTCGCATACCATCGACCCGAGGAGATGAACAATCCCAACTGCGAGATTGGCCAGAGTCAAATCGGTGGAATCGCATTTATTGTTGCCCCTCGACGTGGCTCTAGTCTGCAGGATTTTGTCGATTTGGTTAAGCAAGATGGCCGCTTCTTTCTCACCGCCTTCGAGAGTTATGGTTTTTGCCAAAAGTTTGATCAACTGTGGCAAAGACTGTCGAGTCGCAACCCAACTCGATACACACGCGACTCATACTACCCATACCTGCTAGTCATGCGACGAATGCTTCCCCGCGAACTACTTCGACTTTGATTCTCCCTGTGCGGACCCAGTCAAGGCCTTAGGCCTCCAACTACACATCATTTCCTTTCCACTACTAGCAAATATTATCACTAATGAGATGTGGATACTGCCGATAATTAATGTCAAAAACTCATCATCCACATGATCAAATCCTCTAGGCAACTTTACTCTGTTAGTGGTGATACTTATAGTGCATCTACTTAGCAATTGTTTTTACTGTAAAGCATAGTTTTATTTTTATTACTGATTTATTGTGTATCTTTGAGTTTGTTTGTAGTTTAGAGTTGTTATTATACAATTACAAAACGTTTAACGTCATTCTTATAACTTCAATACCTTTTTTAATATGAAACCGAATAAGTTTGATAATCATCGTTATTGTTGCTGTTGTTGTTGTTATCGTGCAATTAAATAGTTATGAGATTTCTTATTTTATAAAATTGAACATTAATTAAAAGCTACAAATTGAAAGCTCTTAAAATCAAAGAAGCATGTTTCGCGAGTACTACGTCTGTGGAGGGTCGTTTGTTTTGGTTACACTAGTTCTAAGTTGTCTTCTTTCTTGTTTATTATTATTTTGTTAATTTGTTGCATGTTTGTATGATTTAGTTAGACAGCCAATTGCTTGGTCCAAGCTCGCACTTCCTCGGGTGCAAGCTGTGTGCCATCTAGTCGTGAGGATGATGGAGAATCGAGTGCCATACCAAGAAGAGGAGGGTAGTGGTGGGCTTGGAGGCGAGTTGGCATTCGGAACCGACATGTTGGATGAATTCTTCAAAAAGAGCCAAAAGTACTACAACTACGACTTACGGTTGTCTCTCTTTGCCTCGGCACTGTACAGCATTCGATCTACTACGGTATTGAAGCCGTACCCTTGTGATTACTACGATCAAGAGCTTCAGGAGATCAAACGCGATGCTTTGGTATGTTGTTTTACAGCGAATTTAACCAAATTAACTGATCACCGTTTTTGAAACAAAGATTAATGTTTTCCAACGTGTTCCCGGGTTTACCGTGACCAACAACAATCCAAAGATGTGCCAAGAAACCGCCAAATTGGTGCGCTGGATACTGACCTATGGTCAGGTTAACTTGCAGTGCAAGAGAATCGATGAAATTGAACGCGAGGTTTGTCTTTAATTACTATGTGTATTGTTTGAATACATATTCGATTTCTTTCTGGTTAGGCTGGAGATTTTTTGCAAGCCAACATCTACGAACAGCGACACGCGTTGAAACTGTTACCAAACTACATCTTCGAAGTGACCTACCCTGACAACCGAGCTCGATCGCGCACGTTTGCTAAGTTTAAATCCGAGCACGGCTCTTTCCACGCTTTCCACGGCTCACCCATGGAGAACTTTCACTCGATCTTACACCATGGACTGGCACAGAGTCTCAACAAACGAGCCCTTTTCGGGCAGGGCACGTACCTAAGCTCAAAACTCGAGGTAGCGTTCAACTTCAGTCCATTCGCGCAGAACTACTACCAAGGCTCAATGTTGGGCAAGAAGTTGAGCTGTGTTGCATTGTGCGAGGTGATCAACCATCCCGACGTTGAACAGAGAAGTATGGCACTACCCATGACTTTCTTCAATCTATTAAATGTATTTTTGATGTGCATCTTCAGAAAAGCGACCAGACATTCCAAACACTTATTACGTGGTGACCAACAACGAACTCATTCGGGTGGTCTACCTCTTGATCTACACGCCGGAACGGATCTCAAATGAACCTCGACACTTTTCCAACAGCCTAGACAGGTTTGCAAATGCTAATTATCTTGGAATCAAATCGATAAGCATAACATTTTTGTCACAGCTCTTCTTCGTCGTCATCGTCGCTTTCACCCAATCTAGTTTTACTGTCTCTAATCGTGATATTTGTTGCAATCGGTTATTATATGACGCATAAATGATTCTTGTGATTGTAGATTATTTATCATAATATATCAATCAAGGATGATGAGTTGTTTTGTGTTAAGCTTTTATATTGAATGTTTTAGTAAAATCTAACGTTTTACCGTGGAAATATATTGATTTGGTTTGTTGCGATACTTGTGGTAACACATACAACCGAGTGTGACGAGAAGAATGATGTTGATGGCACCGAAGATCTGGGTGAGAATCATCAGGATCCAGTTGATCTCCTCGATGCTCACTTCACGGATCTCCTGCTTGCGTCCACAGCCTAGCATGGTTTGTACCTTATTCCTGAGCTCTTTCTCCTATACACACATTTTAAAAAGTAATTAGTTAAATAAATGAGGAAGTGCATAGTGGTCAACAGAGTTAGCCTACGTCACCACGTGCAGTGATAATGAACTTGACATTCTTATCCTTATCCGAGACGATTCCCATGGCATGCGAGCTCAAGAAGTGGATTTTTCCGTTCATTTCCCAGAAACCTCGTGGCTTGCCATATCCTTGTGAATAGTTTTGTAGAGAAACGTATCCAATAGGATTCATAGTGACCATAACCATAAAGATTACTAATGATAAAACGAAAAATTTTTTATTTTAGTGGTCATGAAAGTATAGGAGTCAAACTCAACATACTATTATTATCGGTTTTCTGTTGACATCCCATAATAAGCTTATTCTTTGCCTTTGAATAGTAATACACATTGCTAGTGCAGTTTGAAAATGTTTTATGAATCTCATGAAAGGTGTTATTTAGCTCTTTGGCTTTCTCGTCCAATTGAGTGTATTCGTTGACAATTTTATACTGATCCCGAATTTTGACACCCATGACCAACTTTTCGTCCTTGTTGATTCTCCACATGGTATATAAATTGTTCATAAGAAACCCGTTGAAACCTTTTTCGAGGTACAGGTTTAACTCTTCTCCGGAAGCATTGAGGTTGAAGAAGACGATTTGAGGAATGCGAGAGTGTCTTTGTGGTGGATGGGTGTCGTTAGGTTTCCACTGCCAGTAGTGCTTCATGGTCTGCACGTACACATCTGACTCGATGGTGAAGATGTTGGAGATCACTGTTTGTTCACAGAAATCAATCGAAGATGATACTAAACGCGACACTGATGCCAAGAGAAGCAAACAGCTTACCGTCAGCATTTCCACATATCAGTCACGCCAAATACGTTACCAGTTTGATTTTGTTGCTTTATAAGTTTTTCCACTCACTAGTAAATTAAGTACACAAATAGAATTCAATTAGTGCCAATTTCGAAACATATCCCTCTAGTCCTAGTAGACTATTTAATTGACGGCAAGTTTTTTGGTGGTTGTGAAATTTGGATTGTTACAAATAATATTAAAACTGTGAATAACGTGGATTAGAGTAATTCACAAATAATGGTTATATGACTGCGTCTCTCTGGAATAAAACCACTATCCATTAACCTTTATTTGTGTTGTTGCTAATTAATTGTTTGATAAAAAAATATGTATCTTGGTGACAGTTCTTAATATAAAAACAAACCTAAAATTTATTTTTTTATTCTAAAATAAAATTTGACAGAACTATAAAGTTGAAGTTTAGTAAGATATGAAATGATTAAAAAGGCCAAATTTAAATTTATCTAGATTCTTCTAAAGACCAATTTTATTGCTCTCAATTAACAGATTAGCAATTAGCAACGATTGACACACATGTATTTTCAAAGGTGAGATCGATGAATCTATTGAAATCGATTTGGTCTTGATCTTGACAGACTAGTATTCTGGTTGGATTCAGTTTAGATGTAGCATTTGAAGAGAGTCAGTCGAACCATGAATCTAGAAAGTCGACGGAGTGTGGTGTCGGTGCAAAGTGCTGAGATGTCACGTCTCAGCTCGCGAGATGAGTTTCACGGATATTACGATCGAGAACGCTCGGGCTCTCCCACCGAGTTCTTTCGCCACCGGATTGCGATGCATGGCCACATTGCTAACCGAGTTGATGATCTCAACTTCTTCATCCATCAAGGCATTGAGAAGTTTCTCGACAAACAAGCAGTTCGCAATTTGATCCACGAGTACGACAACGATGAAATCTTCATCGGCGGCGAAAGATACTTCTACCGGAATGCCCACGAGGAACAGGAGATCTATGATCGGCATCATCGATTTGCCAACATTGTCTACAAACTTAGATACCATGGCAAGTAAGTTGGCTACTAATGGTTACTAGTTGATCACTAGTGGTTCTGTTGACTAAGACTTATTTCTGTGATTTAAGCAGTAAAAACTCTCCAAGCGCAAGTACACTGAAGCGAGACCGATTGTCCAAAGTGGACAGTACGGCGACTAGTTCAGATCGTGGAAGCAACGCTTCCGTAATCTCACACTTTATCACTTTGATCTGGGTAAAACTTTTCAAACTTAAACTGGTGATGCGAGCCAACAAGAGACGAGAAAGCACGTTTGAAGTCAACCCATAAGCATATCTTTCTTCAACTTATTTAACTTTTAAAATGTGAATTTTTAATTACATTTTGATGTGATGCAATGGAGAAACCATTACAGTAAATTTTAAGTACAATTTTTTAAAAATCAAGTGTTTATATTAGTTTAGTAAGTGCTCTTTTAGCTTAATTCCCTAGTGATGACATTGAGATCTGGTTTACTTTTCGAAAGTGAGGTGATCAAATTTCTAGTTTGCAATCCCGATGTGTGATCAAATCTGATCTTCGATAATGGTTAGTTTGAATTCCTTTGGTCAGTGGTTAGCGATTGGGGTCGGTGGTATTGTGCTCGGTGAGTAGTGAAGACAAAGGCCCGTGTTTGTACACAGGCGAGGGGCTGGCGCGCCTGAGCGAGGTGCCAAAGAGTGCCTAGGTCCGAGTGCAGTGGATCGGAATAATTCGCTTGGGACAACTGGTACGACCCTGGCCATGACCGTGATCATATCTGAGGCTGACCAATGGTCACCGTTATGTGGTGGTGACCCGCGTGTGCGCACTCACTCAACCGTGCTCAACACCCCGTTGGTTTGCCAAAAAACAAAACCCACCACGTCGCAAGATTTTCACACCTAAACGAACTCGATCGATTGTGCCCAGCTACCAGTGCTGAAGTAATCGGGTACAATCGATCCGTGGCGAGACTGAAGAAGTCAGAAAGGGTTGCACCAAATCGGATTGGCTAGATCGACTGCAGTCAACTGACCACTACGGACCATTGTCCACGCAACCACGCCATCGAAATCACTCAGGGAGAAGTGATTTAAGATCTTCCATCATCGTTACGCGTTTGGGGTAAGTAAAGAAAGGGGTCCACGTAGCACAGAAGCTACTATGGTTTTCCAACCAAACTCGTACTTCTCTCTACACTTTACTTCACTTAGGTTCCACATGTTATCGAACTTTGTCCATGGACGATTCCCACTATTCACTAAAGTCTTTGTTTGATACACATTCTAATATAGAAGACTCGTATAGTCCAAATAACTTAAGAAATACAGTATAATTTATTACTTTTTTTAAAATTCTGACACAAGAAGCAAAGCTTTCACTTTTCATTAAAATAAGACTTTTCTCAGTTAAACTAAACTTGAATAATGGGATAATCAAATTGCATATTTTTTTGCTTTTCTGGATCTTTATCAAATATTTATTATGAAAAATAACTGCTGTTTTCCATGAATTGTCATAACCTGTCACGGGAAAGAATTAGTAGTTCTACGGAATTTTATCAAGTCGGATTATAAGAGATGAGTGATATGAGCCGGAAGTTTTATATCTATTGGACCAGCACTTTGGCCGCATAGCAGATGTTGCTCCACTCAAGCAATTCTTGCAACTTTTGTTTCTTTTAGCACACACACACACACTCATCTTGCAAGTCTTGAATAGTCATGGCACACCACACCACACCATACTATACCACACTACACCACCACCAAAGAGTCTCGACACCACGATCTCGTTATCTTTATTGCTTTCTTTGCCTCACCCCTGCAACTGAGTGAAGGATGAGAAAGAGTTGGTGGTGGCACCCAACACGATGGGTCAGTCACGATTGGCGCGTCACTGGTCTCCGGTGTCGGGATCCGTTTGATTTATTCCACACGCTCGTGCTCACCCTCGCACTCGCTTGTTTGTTTGTTGTCTGTTTTGGCTTTTGGGCTCCGAGACCATGTCGCCAAGCCTGCTGCTGGTGGTGTGCTGTGTTTGTGTCCGTTTGCCAGGCCCTAGCCAATTGGCAAGCCTTTAATTTGAGGCAGGAAGAGGTGATACCGAGAAAAATAGACGAGCTTGAGCACGCGTGGGCACGAGAGGGAGAAAGAGAAAGAAAGAGAACTCACGCTCAAGGCAATAAATCGATGTGTCAGAAGAGGCTGGTCAGAAGGGCTTCAGGTTGTGTCGTGATCGTCTTCGCCATTGACCCCGAGCGCGACCCCTTTATTGGTGGAAGCGCGTGCAATCGATGCCCACCGCTGGTAGCTAGCACGTGTCCACCACAATCAAAGTGAGACAAGCAAAGCAAAGTCCATTTAGCGATCGGTGTGTGTGAGCCGAGAGCAAGTCAATCGGGCCAATTAGGACCGTAGGTTGCAGCAGGCCTTCGCTTCTGGCCCCTTTGGGCCAATTACCCAAAAAGGCCTAGCGGGCTGATTGGGTGCACATAAATCATTGCAACCTGCCCCGGTGGTGAGGTGATTAGTGCTCTTCGGAAGCTTTCTCTCTTTCCTCCTCTCTCCCCTTTCTCGTTGCATGTCGTTAGTCAAGGCGCGCGCAAGCCTTTGAGGCTTTTTCAAGGTCAGCTCAAAAAGGGCTATCACTGATAGCCTATCAGTGACAGAGACAATTTGTCCATGTGTTTGCTGTGGCTTAGTGTGTGTGTGTGTTGTAACTCATCTCATCTGTTTTACGTACAGATGTCACACAAAGTTCAAATGTTAAATAAAGTGCACAGAAAAAAAACAAAAAAAACACGCCTGCATTGTGGCCAGGTGTAATGACCGTTTGACCACTGTAATTACCCTTCTCTCTTGCACTCCTGTGACTTTATATTTCAGTTGCCAACCAACCGAAAGAACAATTGCAAATAGAAAGAAGATTGTGAGATTATGAGATTGTTCATGTATCTCTTAATAACTCCATCTTGAACTATAACAATGAAAAATGTTCCTAGTAGAATTGTAATGAAAAATCTTAGAAGCAATTGTAAATTGCCAATTGTATGCCACATTGGTCACTTGGTACAACAACATAAGTTTAATGCATAACATAGATTGCAACTACAACACCAAATCGGTGAATGAATTTGATGGATTTGATAGCATTGTCTTAGAGCCCATTCGAGGCACCATTGATCATTGTTGAAGGTGTTCTGTGTTGTCGGCCTAGGTGAAGATCAAAGTCATGTTATAAATGTTGAGAACAAGAGGTCCAAGAAACCGGCCAAGCATGACTGGGTGCTGTCACCACACATGTGCCCGATTGATCGATTGGTGCCAGAGCCACTGAGAGCTCGAGATCGATTTCATAAACATATCTTTCATATCTTTCTTGCTCATAAACGATTCTCTTTGTCACGGGGATCGCGAGCGTTCGTTTTACTCCTCTCTCTCCCTCGCTCTCCTTTTTTTATCGTTTTCTCTCTCTCTCTCTCTCCGTAGTCTTGCAAACTGAATGACCAGTGGTCTGTTTGGTCCAAGTGTCAGTTCAATTAGAGGTCTTCACACTTTACCCGACTTTCTCTTAGGCCTCCTGCGGGTTAAACTGACCTCGACCCCGCGGGCCCGTTCGATCCCGAACCCTTCACACCAGACGACCTTGTGCGAGCACAACCACTACCATATGGTCTTAATTAAGTTACAAATTGTAATGAAGAAGAGTTGAGTCAACTTGAGTGGCATGGTTCATTACCTTCTCAGAGAGTTCCAGTCAGTTTTATGCTTCACTGCAGCCATCATTCTCGCCTCTCCTCTTCTTTTCTTTTCTATCTATCTATTTTATATCTCTTTTCCTTTTCACAACACTTTTCATTGCTCTATAAGTTGCGTTGAAGAAAACAAAGTTTTATTTCTGAACCAATTTATGGACAAACACATAAAACTCCGTCTTGCACAATTTTGCGTTCTCTCTCTCTCTCTCTCTCTCTCTCTCTTTCATCTTTTCTTTTAGGTTTTTTTCAATCCCGAAGAGTTTTGAGCTTTGTAAAGAACAGAAAAGTAAAATTGGATAACCGTTTATAACGTTTAATTTTTGTAAACCTAGAAAAAACTTTCTACAGTGTTTTGGGTGGGTTTCAAGAGGAGACAAGAGAGTTTGCGAGAACAACACTGAAAACATTCAAATTGGAAACGCTTTAAGCCTAAATCCAAACAGTTTAGAGAGATTGCACACGGGAGCAAACAAAGTGAAGAGGAGAATGAGAAAGAGAGAGTGAGAGAGAGAGAGAGAGGATTGTCATTTGTCAATGTTCTAATTCTAAGAGCGCCTCACTTTCTCTCTCTCTCTCTCATTCTCTCTCTCTCTCTCTCTCTCTCTCTCTCTCTCATTCTCTCTCTCCAGATCAATCATGACATGTTGCTCGGTCGGTCACTTCCGTCCATTGATAAGAATTTCTTCTAGATTCAAGAAAACGTGTGGACTCACCCAAAGCAAACAGTAGCAACATGCAAGGAGGACCCCTGGAGAGTTTGTGTTGTGTTATGTGTCTGTCTGTGTGTGATCTAGAGAAACCGATTTAAGGCTCACGTGCTCACCATTGAACTCATTCTTGTGATGACACCTGTGTGTTGTGGGTGAGATATGAATGAGAGCGCAGAGAGAAAGAGAGAGAGAGAGAGAGAGGAATCGATTGAGGTGCTCTCTCTCTCTCTCTCTCACTTGGACCCAAAAAGTCAATTGTTGCTCTCTTGGTGAGTCGATGAGCCACCTCCTTCAAGGAGCACTAGTAGTCATAGTATAGTATCAAAAGGGTTAGGGCTTGAGCCCGTGAGCCATTCTAATCCCCTACAATAGGTGCCAGTTTGAGCGGGAGATTTGTTTTCTATGATAAGATTCATTTTTGGAAACGAGTTGAGAGAAGGAGAGAGAGATCTCGAATGTATGACAAATTGCAACTCTCTTTCAACTCGATCACACCTCGATCATGTGTGTGTGCGTCATTTTCATATTTTCATATCGTTATCGTTATTATTATTCTGAGCAAGATCTCGACTAAGACCCACTTGGCCTTGATTGTTCCATAAGACTTTCATTTCAAAACAAAACTTTTGATTTTTTTCAAAAAAGATCTGATTGAGTTACTCAAAATGAGAGAAGGAGTTAAAAAGTGTTTGTGTTGAGATTGGCGTGTCTCTTGATTGGTCAAATAATCAATTTCTTTGTAAAATTGATTGGTCAACCCAATTTGATTTTAAACTTCTGGAACTATACTTAATTGGAGAAGCTTGATTTTGCAAAGTTGATTTGGTATGTTAATGTCTCACGTGATTGATTGACTCTATTTGGTCGAGTCATTGAACTTTAATTGTGGCAAAAGGACCTTGAAAGTGTGAGAAGAAGGATGACTCACGTGTACGATGTCTTGGCACGTGCGATTTGTCTTAGAACTCACGTTCGCGCGTATTAGGAGACACGCGAAAGGAAGAAGACGGTAGTGTTGCTGTGCTTTTTTAAGAAAAAAGGTCATGGCACGCGACTCGACTCACGAGCAAGCAGTCACACGAGTCTTGGAATCTCATTGAGGCCAACCTTTGACCCAAGCCGCGCTTGATGTGTTGGGCATCATCTGCTCGGCCTGGAATGTCGCCGTCCGATCGATGCACTCGGCGACAGAAGGTTGGCCAAGCAGGGTCGGGCTAGGAGGAGGAAGTGAACACACGCGTCGCCTCGGGTCCCGTGATTGAGCCACATGTCACACCCGAGCCAACTGTTGCCACGCGCTCCGACACACAAAAAGCTCTCACGCACTGCTCCCCTTTTTTGCGCAACCTGGTGTCACCATCACTCTCATCTCCTCACTGAGATCCGAATTACGCAATGGCACCAACGGTGACTGAGATATGCAAGGTATGTGAACTGGGCACGTGGCCTACCGATCAGACCTAACACACCACCATCCGCCAATTGCTCTGATTGATGGAATCGGCAGATGATCACACCGGACGCAAACTTATGCGCTTATGCTCTACTGATATGTCAAGTCATCAATATTGACAATAGTTTTGAATCGATTGAAGGTAATAGTTTGCTTTTACACTTATATGACTCTTAATTACTCTATTTTAAAAACATCTATCAAGATCAATCTCAATAAATGCTAAAATCGAATATGGATAGATAATAATAACAAGCAATCGTTTGCATTGATAATGACGATCCAGCAAGTGATACAGAAGAAAATGGAGTGAATGTCGAATAAAGAGTATCAGTAATGGCATTGAAGCTATTTTCCTTGAATCGAGCGGGTTCAAGGACTAGTAGACGACAGGTCGAATCTGTATACAACTCACCCCTCTCTGGTTGGATCGGTAGTACGTGCACAAGGCACACGTCCTCGGCGAGCCTGTGCGCCATGCGCCAGGTCGGTGAGTTTTTTTGCCCCGCTCATCTCCTTACCACTTGGGTACCGGCCGCATTCCAGTGTGGCTCGTAGTCATTCACATTTAAATGGTGCCAGGTTGGTGAGGCGACGTGTGCCGCTAGTGGTGCATCCGTTGCTCGTTTCCTCCCATTGTCTCCGTGAGCCATCGAGCCAAGGCAAAAAGTACATGCGTGCACACAGTAGCACTTCAGTGGGACCAATTGGGCCGCTTAGCTGCGACAAAAAAAGTCGTTAAGAGTGATGCAGTGGCAGTGGTGGTCGGTGTGGCACATGTCCCGCATTCCAGCATCGGCCCCACATCGACCGACCTGCCACCGGGCTCCAGACGCGACACTCACTCATTTACTATACCCATAGCGCACTGGAATGCGACGACCGTTTGGAACCTGAGCGATCCTCAAGGTGCCTCCCGAGATCACTGCTGCCGACAGATGCCCACTGGGACCTGTATCACAGCAGAGACAGAGGTACCCAAAAAACGGTTGTAAGTTTGACGCCAATTATCACAATGGACAGATTGCACTCGGACTGTGATGGGGATCAGAGTCAACTTGCTTAACCGCTTCTTATCTAGCCTAGCGCACCTTGTGGCAGGCTTGTCACATTGTATTTGTACCTAACTTTGAACAGTCGAGACGGCGCGAGTCCGTTGCCAGTTTCCATTGCATTCGTTTTTTTCTTAGGCTAGGAGTTGGCTTGTTTGGCCACCTGATGCCACTGACCTTGCTGGAACCAATCCAAATTGCTTTGCATAATGTAACTTGGCAATACGACTCAACATATTGAAGCTTTGCTTGCTTCCAAAATCCGATAGAAAAAAAGAAGATTCACCACCATATCAAAAAAGTGAACGGTGACAGAAATGACCGGATAGCGATACTCATAATTTAGCTTCTTTTTTGCCGTGATCCAGAGTGAGGTGTGCAGAGGACAAATTGGAACCAATGACCAATAAGGTTGGCAGAGTTACCGCAAATGTTTGGACAGAGGTTGTAATTTACGAGATGACACTACACTACATACTACAAGCGAACGCGGTGGAAAGTAAAAGTCGCGATCGAGGTCAATTGGCTGTTTACATAGTGGACACTCGCGTGCCCGCTACCACCTTGGTCTCCGAGACCGACCAGATAGCCATCGAGGACGGACAGATTGACAAACCGATCACACAATGGCCACACACGCCGAACACTGGCCAGACTAGCCACCGAGACAGACAGAGAGGGGAGAGAAGAAGAAGAAGAAGAAGATAATAGAGACCTTTGCGAAATTTGATGATGGCCACTTTGAGACCCTAAAAGGTTATCACCGAGGCCACTGACCACTAACCACCGAACTATACGGTGACATAAGAGTGTTGAGGTCGAGTTTAAGGACTGCTGGGTCCGTCCAGTCACTTTTACTTCACCCATGAGTGGTCTGTCTGTCAGGCTGCTGATGAGAGCACGCGATAACGCCGGACACACACACACACACAACACACACACTGAGAAAACATAGAGAGAAAACGCCAACATAATCACACGGTGGCAGTGACCAAAACAAACACGGACTGACCCGGAGCGATTGGATTAATTGACCATTTCGGTCCGGAGGGACGGGACAAACTCGAATCAAGATCCCAAACCGCTCTCACTTTGGTTTGGTCAGTTTGATTGACAAAAACAAAGAACACGTGCACCGCGGAGAACGCAGAGAAGGGTCTGGTAGGATTGATTGAAACTTGTCAAGATTGGCATCAGATAGGCTACCGGAGCGGAAGTGTCTCAAGTTTCCTTCTTCTTTTCTGGGAAATTTATTAAGCTGGGAAAAAAAGCTTTCAGATATTGACCAAAAACGGCTTAAATTGGGTTTTCTATTTTAGCCTTTTTGTCGTTCCCTTCAAAAATTAGATTTATGCTCCATTAGACATTCAATCTCGCTCAGGTAAGCCATGTTTTGCGTCACTTTTGAACCAGCGAAAAAACGGTAAGCACAATCCAATTTGGCATGTTCGGCTCTAGCCAAAACAATAAATAACCCAATTTGTCTCATTCTAAAGCTCAAGCTCATGAACAAAGTCTAAACTCTAAACTTTGTCAGGTGGGTACATGCATGTGTGTTTTTGTGTTTTCTGTCTCCCCGTTAAATCCCAAAATTGATTCGTTTCGATTACGCAACCCCTAGGGCACTTTTGCCTGGATTATGCCGGTGCGTTTTGTACCCAAAATCCGATCTGAACTCTCAGGTGGCTCGAGGCGACAATTTTCTTACACTTCGTTCTTTCTTGTGAGTTTCTTCCTCTCTCTCTCTCTCTCTCTCTCTCTCTCTCTCTCCTTCTATTTTACCGCACAAACTTAGCCTTTGTCCTCTCTCGGTTATTACGTAATTTATGGTTGCGGTTACAAAACAACATACAGTAGCGTTGAGCACGATCCGGACCCAATTACACTGCTTGCGTCCAGTCTCTAATGGAATAGGGGTCACTGTGTGCGTGCTCTCTCTCTCTCTCTCTCTCTCTCTCTCTCTCTCTCTCTCTTCACTATATAGTCATAAATCTCGATGCTCTCACAAGCCACACACTCTCTATTGTGGCATATCCTCTCCCG
>WURS02422011.1:0-16733 GCA_011762765.2 Rhinocypha anisoptera
GATATTTTTTGCGACGTTTATATAAAAACTACGTTGTTACGAACAACGTTATTACGAACCTCCGATTTTTCGGTCCCATGAACTTCGTAATAACGAGTCTACTGTATATGTATTGTATGGTAGAGTTTACTCCTACCAAATATATTACCAAAAATCAAAATAAAAGTAAATACAATTTATAGAAAAGGTAAGCTGACTCAATAAGCACTAGCAGCACAACATGAGGTACGTGGCAGAAGTTCCCACATTAGAATGATAGGCATCAGAGACCTGTGACTGAGTTACATGCTTTTACCTACTTCACTTTAACTATGTGCTTCTCCAGAGCTCTCTTGAGCTACTGTGCTGATACGAGCTTGCACCGGCTATAGTCTTTTTCCTCTAACCCAGCGATATGAAGGAAAGTGTACTTTTTGCTTTGCTATTCACACATTAATGTTTGGGTTGGGGATTTGACATTCACTCGGAAAGTCTCTCTCAAGATATGAAACTTTTTAATGATAGGAAATACTTCTTACCTCCAATGAGACAATACTGCAGATTTAATAGCACTGTCACCACATATGAAAAGGCAAAGGAAGGAATAATAATTACCTTCTTGATAATGTTACGAGACTTTGACGATGTTTGGAGTGCCTTCTTGTTTTTCCAAGTCGTACTTTGATAGCCTGAAAGTGGTTCTGAATAGCTGTTCTTAATTCAGGACTACCCTCCTCATCAACCTGAAAAGAATGACTGCATCATTAATGTTCAAGCTAATCCAAACCAAAAATGTGTAGGTTAAAACTACAAATGCAAAACTCAACACAACCAAAAGATGGAATAAAGATTTCTAGTTGAAATATAAAGTTCTAAAGGTTTTATAGTAAACATGATGTGGGATTGAACAATATGCCCAAGCTTCAGAAAAAAACTCAAAACTGATTAAAATGACAGAGGAGTTACCTATTGTGAAGACTTATAAACAACCTTGCACAAAATAGGACAATTACAGAAGGAGTATAACATTTTTATTGTTCAACTGCCTACACACAGGACTAGGCCAATTACGGTAGAACAGTATAACAAGGACAAAACACTTACATCAATGCCCTAAATTGAAAATAAAAAACCACCTAGAATGGATTCAATCCTGCAACCTCCTAATTCACAGATGAGAACCTGCTACTGATGCTAATGAGAATGAATTTGAAGACTAGAATCTTAGTATGCGGATGAGAGATGGTGAGTATGCTGCCAATGCTTGGTAGAGACGACATGCAACAAGGAAAGAAACTAGAGTAAGTGGAACCCTTCGTTTAACCTGGAAGCAGCATAACATGGGAAGTAAGAAGTTTGATGAACAACAAGTATTGCTTAGCTCAAGCTAAGGTGGTATTTGAAATAAAGAGACAACTCCTATGCTCAGTAAAGATGGCATTACAAACATGATATAAATTACTACTAACAGATACTGGATGATTGCGGGAACCCACTATTTTTGAACAACCTATGTTTGTATTCATATAAGCTTTGTACTTTCTGCATCTCTGAACAATCATCAATTGTTTCTCCTCATTAGGTGTCAGAGGTATGAGCTGATATGACAAAGAATTAAGAGGTCAGAGTTAAGATATGACCTTATAAATAGCAGTCACAAAATACTGGACCTACTAACATGGATGTTTATGATTCTGACTAGTTTGTGAGACATTCATTAGTTGCAGTCCCACTATATTATATATAGATACATTAGCAGGAGACTTTGAAGAAATCACTAACATTCAATCTCAAGAAATCAAGTGAAGGAAGACAGTGGGGTCAGACAAAAATATTAGTAATCATCAGAAAAACCATTAACATGGCCAAATAAAATTTAATAAAAACATTAGATAGGCAAGAAAAAAGTATATTTGAACATTTAATTTTTTACTGATATTTCCAGTTGAACTAAACTATATTGATGGAATATTTTATCCATAGAACGAGTGACATCTGGATACAATTAAATCAACCTTTGTGACAAGTAAGTTTCAAAACATCATCCATCCAACATACCAACAGCCGACTTTTTTTCAGAACATCATATCCATCTCGACCAGCGTAGAGGTATGCTTTTGTTGCAAGACGATAGCGTTGTGCTGGAGATAAATATTCATCTCCTACACGTACTAATTTAGGATCCACACGTTGACCAGGAGGAGCTTTGGGATCAAAAGCAAATGATGCCCCAGCGATCAGTGGAAAGCGGCCTTCAAGCTTTGGATACTGGGACACTCCATTTTCTAAAGCAGTTATAACTTCTTCCCCTAAAACGTTAAAACATATGATTAAAGTCAGTACATAATTGATTTTTTTCCTTTAAAATTCTATGCGAAAATACTTTAATGTCAATAAAATTAATTGTTAAGGTTCATCATTCACTTTCAGGAGATTAAAAAAGGAAATAAAACAAAATAATATCTGTAGCATAGTGAAAAGGTCTGTGTAGATATAGTTAACCCTTTTCCTCTCAAGGCAATTTCCATTTTCACTCCCAGAAAGCTCAAACCAATTTTGGGATAAGGATTCGATAAGGAATTGTTCATAATAAAATTTCTACTAGGTTTTCCTATTGTATTTTAATTTGATGCAAGCCAGTTTCATGAGGGCGTCCCAAAGGTATATGATCATCCTTCATATTTCCCTGGTGGTGTTATTCTGCATCACAGGGCTGATGGCATCCTTCGAAGTAGTCCCCATTTGATTGAAGAATACATTCCCAACAGCTTTTCCACTTTTGGAAGCAGTCCTGGAACTCATTTTTTGGTACTGCCTTTAGAACGTTCATCGTATTAGTTTCGACTGTTTCTTTTTCATCGAATCAGTGACCTTTGAGTAGCATTTTTAATCTCGGGAACAGCCAAAAGGCGCAGGGAGCTATGTCAGAACTGTACAGAAGATGACGTAGAGCTGTAAGACTTTGTGCTTTACCAAATATTGCTGCACGAGGTTCGATTCATGTGCTGTCATGTTATCATGATGAAGAGCCCAGTCACTACTTGAACAAAGCTGATTTCAACCAGAGTGGTTTTCTTCTAATTGAGTCATGCAATCTTTTCATAACTTCAAGATAATATTCTTTGTTGATCGACTGACCTCTAGGAGCATATTCATGGTGCACAACACCCTCATAATCAAAAACAAGTGGCACACATTCGATATTGTGGTGTTTTTGTCGTTGAAAGATGCCCAGAGCATGTGTTACTAACAACAGATATGTGGCCATCTTTACCACTCTTTTATTTGTGTGCTGCTCATAAATTCGTCCCCAAATGCTGTCTTCATCATTTTGATGGTATCCGCACAACTCTTTTCGAGTTTTAAGCAAAATTAATGCAAATTCGTTGCTCTGATCTTTCTGTCATTTTTTACAATAGCAAAATGCAATTAATGTAAAAAAAACTTTGTAAACAAACGCACACTGCATGTGATCTAAGGCATGCTGACGAAAACTGCTGCTTCTAGGGAGTTTGTGAAGCTTTACAGCTGACTCTCCTACCTGGCAGAGGGCACTAAAATTGTCAGGTGTGAAGATATGAAGGAGGTTGGATACTTTTGGGACAAACTTCGTATTGCACAAATTGAAAAAAAATTCAACTTTCAAGCCAGAATCTCTCACCTCCTGATCATTTAGGCTGACAACCAAGTATGCAAAGACCTAATATAAATTAATGGCAAATGTCTATGTACCAATGCATTAGTTACATTTGTGCATGCAATTACATACACTACTCCCTACAGATGTCTCCTTCAGATAAGAAATTATTTTGTTAAGGAATTAAGAAAATTAAAATGTTCTTCAAAAAGCTCCCAATTCTTTTGATGAGATTATAGATAATATTACCCCATAGCAACACATTATTAAGAATGAATTCTGACAGATAGCAAGAAAGGTCCAATTATGTGTGAGCCATGGGCAAGAGTAATAATAATAATCATAATTTTATTGATCCCAGGACATCATTGCATGACGTATAGGACATATCAGAAACATCAAAAATATTCATAGTATCAGAATATAGTCAAACAAAATGTATATGGTATACATAAGAAATACTTATGCATCAAATTTAATAACACATAATAACATTAAATACCCATAAATTCATTAACAGAGTAAAAAGCATGCAACAATAAGTATCTTTTTAATTTGGTTTTAAAAATATTAATACTATATACACATTTTATATTAGTTGGCAGTCTATTGTATATAACTTGCATCCCATGTACCTTTTTTAATGTGATGGTCCTTTTTCAAATAATGAAAGGTTGTGTGACACAACCCTATAGTAATTTCTTCTTCTAGTATTATAATTATGAACTTCATTGATTGATTCCAAGTCCAAGGTCAATTGTTGCTCTTTAACATACATTATAGCATAGAACATAAAAATACAGGGAAGACTGAATATTAAGTTCTTTAAAAAATTGTCTACAACTGTTCTTTCTATTAATACCAGTTACTGGGTGCCCTGCCCATTTTTGCAGCCTGAATAACCTTGGGGAAGAGCTGGCATGACCCCAAACATTCTTTGTGTGACTTCCTCTTTCCTCCCATTACAAAGAAGCCATCACTTCACCTGTTTACAAGACTAATTCACTCGCCACATAAGGACACTATTGTTTGTGTAAATAAGTTAAACATCAGATGACTCACTATAAAATCAAGACTAGATAATATCTAATGCAAAATTTGGAATTTGAATGTTTTATCCCTAGGACTTGAGTCCTTGGATATAATCCAAAATATAATATAACCGATTTGTACCTTAATTAAACAGCACTTACCTGTAACAGAAAGAATGACCAAAGGATCCATCATAGGCAACAGATCCATTAAATCCCTAAGAGTAAAATCTCCCACAGGGTGAATCCTGTCTGAACGTAACGTTCCAGAATTAAGGAGAACAAGATCTGCTCCAGTAGATGCAAGGGCTACATCGGCTACCCAGTTAGCAAGATTTGTTTCCTTGGAGCGAATGCTTGCAAAACGGCCATCTAATTCTACAGAGAAAGTTCCTAACACTTCCTCCATTCGACCCTCAACCATTCCTATAAAAAATATATATTAAACATGAAATTTAATTGTAACAAGAGCTACAAGAATTAATCTATGTAAGATGATGATGATAGAATGATTCATATATGAACATAAATAAGGCAAAATTCCTTGTTCTGAATGTAAAATGAGATATTGAAGGACTCAAAATTGATAATTCTTCAAGCATAATACAGTTAAATATAACTGAAGGAACTAATCATTTAAAAAACTATATGCATATAGTCCTATAAGGTAACTAAAAGATATACATATAATCCTATAAGATAAAGGCATGCAATAGTTTAGCAAAGGGGATCAACTTTACATTAATTTACATTAACCCGTTGCCTGTTTTTGACGTAATATTACGTTCAGGTTAGTCCTTCCATTACCCTGTGTTTTTGACGTATAATTTCATTCTCAATGCAGTACCTGCCTGATACTGCCATCTATCGGTTCTTATTCATACTATTAGTCGTTTTAGGAAAAAAACTGATACTATGTCCCTCCTAAAGTGAACAGAAGAATGCCGTATTTACTTTTTCATCAGTTTCACCACCAGAATTGAATCAAGGGGCGATAGAAAAGCAAATAGAATTGAAACAGTTAAGGGGTTAATATATGCAATCTGTTACTTTTCCTAGAGATAGCATTTATATTTTTCTTCTGAACTATGAATAGTTCTCAAAATCTACTTGTTTTTTTGAACTTGAACGGAATGATAAGGTCTCAATATGTTAATTTTTCAACCATATTTTATGTTTTTGGAAGAATGAATGCATGCCGATCGCTAAAATTGAATTAGATGGCATTTCAAAAGCACATGAATATGGATTGACCTTGATTATGGAACAGTACCTCATCATAAAGGTTAAAAATTCCATTATTTCAAAAAGGCCTGCTTTCTTATCCTAAATTTATGAGCCAGCATTAGTATAGGAAACTTATGTTGACACTAAAACTAACCATTTGACTTTTGAAGAAGGAATTTAATCAGATATGGCATTTAATTTGGATTTTTTAAATGTCAGAGTTCCTGAGCATTGAAGTTTCATGTAATACAATGAACATCCCATTTCTATCCACGTGAAGTGAGTCTGAATATCATAATATTTCTCCTATTGCATATACTGACTTTTGAGACATGTTTACACAAAGTAACCTCACTAGCATTATTTCAAGATGATGGTATCTACCATTTAAGGTATGTTTTACACAAAGTACTAAATGTGTTAATTATTGTGCTTGGAAATACAAAAGTGGAACTTAAAATGTAAAAATATTCCTGTTACAGTATACTCTCATTATTACGAAGTTCATGGGACCAAAAAATCAGCGGTTCATAATAACGTAAGAATATGGAAAATTTGATTTCTCACAAGTTTGTGAGTGGTCCCGCCCGATTCCATAAGTAATATATTATTTGACCTCATTATGAAATCCAACTATGTATTCACTTAGTGTGGATTAATTATCACCAAGGAATGACATTGTATAGATCTTGTACAATGTAACGGAAGAACTCATTAGCAAACACAATTTGAGCTTCTATCTTGACACCGTCAGTTTATTATAATGTTATAAAAAATATAATTTTCAGGTCCGCATGCATTTCCACTGTGGCTTCCAAATAGTTTTTGGCAGATTGATGTTGGTGTCTATCTTGCTACATGCTAATCCTCCGTAAAAGAGGTCACATCCCAAACTGAATTAAACAAAGAGGTGGTATACCCTTCAGGATTATAAAAAGAATCCACATATTTTCCGTTATTCTAATAATTCACTGAGAAATGAAATTGTACCAATTTTTTCGCAAATTATGTCTAAATTAGTAATTAAAACGTTTAGTGCATACAAGTCAGCCATCTTGAAAAACTAACCTTCCTCTACAAAGATTAATATCACATTTCCTTCGAAGAGGCATTTGCTTCGACATCATTTACTTCAAAAAGAGAAGGCTTCCTTTGCCGAACCAAGTAGGATTCGTAAAGCGAAGTCATCCTTCGACAACTCTCGATACGAGGAAGGTGCCATCAGCATAGGAAAGGACGAAGGAGCCCTCAAGAGTTACGACTCTCGGTATGGATCCTTATCTTTCATTTCTTCCCTTTCACCCCTCCTCTACCTCTCATGCTCTCTCAGACTCCTTTTGAAGTGCAGTAACCCAGTGGGAGTTCTGTACCCTCAACCTAGTTAAATAGCTTATGCGAAGTATCCTATTTATTTGTAGGATACTTCCCATAAGCTATATATATATATTTTATTTCTCAAGCTCTTGGACACAGCATGTGTGGCAAAGCTTCCCAATTTATAATGTAGCGTCATGCATAGTCGAATGAATGCAGTTATTTATGTGACAGTCTTCGTAATAAAGAATTTTTTGTTCCTGTGGGGACCGGGACTAAGGTTCGTTATTTCGTAATATTGGTTCTTTTCCATACATTTAGATACCCCTTTCATCAAGACCTACGATTTGGTTCTTAAAAACGAAAACTTAGTATAAATGTTGTTCATAATAAGGGGAGTTTACTGTAATTCAATTTCAGAAAAATATTCATGCTGGCTTGACAGAATAATGAGATCATTAAAATACAATTAAATATATACCAGAGTACTTCTCCAGTTGTAAAAGAAGTTGCTCATCTTCTTCATACTGAGATGTCACACTGATCTCTTCAATTTTTATATCAACTGGGCCTTTCACTGGAAAGTTTAGTGAGATTTTGGAGAATTGTCGAAAATCTGTCCCACTCTTCACAATATATTTATTTTCAACCTGTAAGAGACATTATGGGCATAATTCAGATGTGCCAAGTATTATAATGGGTAAGCTTAGTCATTAAAAAACTCAGCAAAACATCACATTAAAATCTGCTAAAAATATTTCCCTAACTGGTTTTAACTTGAGAGATGAGGGGTAAGTTATTGGCTATGAAATTAGAATAATAAAAGAAACATGCTGGCCACTGGTCTTCACTTCACAAGATGAGCCAAAAATGTATTATGCGAGCATTTTATCCAGATTAACCCTTTAAACCAGCCCCTATCACCTAGTATAGTTGAAAAATGTCGGGGTTTTTTGTGGAATTTGTTAAGTTACACATTTAAATATATATTATCAATTTGAAAACATCAATTTTTTTCATTTACACTATAAACAGGGTTAGTAAAATATTTTATTTATATTTTTATCTCTTAATCAATTTACTAAAAACTTATTTACTAGACAAGGAATCAGGTTGATAGATCAGCTCAAGGTACTTTTCAAACATATCCCTAGGGCTGGTAGTTCAGCCCACTGGCACTAACAGGGTTAAATAATTTAATTTCTGGATTTCATAAATTTAGTTTAGAAAGTTAAGGCAGTAAAATAAGACCCTACTTTAAAAAATTTGTTTCCTTAGTAAAAAATTTCATTTTTCTGATTTATTCAAATTAAAAACTGTAGAAGGCATAACTATGTGGCATAAATACACAAACAACAAATTTTAGCATATTGAAGCACATAACTTAATTATCCACATGGCATTTATTAAATATGTTATGTTTCATCACATCGCAACATCTTCAACCTTTCTCATTTTTCTCTTTACTTTACTCGTTTTACAAGTCTTATACAAAGGAGGAAAAGGAGAGGGAGGCACAGAAAAGGAATGTCTCTGGGTATAAGTTGGTTGGCACAATGTAGTCTGCCTGAACAGTGTATTGTACCATGCCATAGACATGGCAAAAGTTATCCAATAAGAGTGGAGGACATCAGTTACAGTTCAAGGACTGTCTGGCCAAGTATATTAGACTATTTCAAAATATATCATAAATGTGTGTATAAGATACATACCATAATAACTTCATAAACATGATCATGGCCTCCTAGAATCAGATCAATATCATCAACATTTTCTGCCAATTTTCTATCATTTGGAGTTCTCATGTGGGTCAATGCAATTACATAATCACATCCCTGAAAAAAAAATTAGACAAGCACATAAATATCATAAAAAATATTAATTCCAAGATGTTACTTGCAGGTAGGCTTTTGTTGAATACTAATAACCACTAATATAAAAGTATCACTTCCGTGGGATGTAAGTTTTCAATGACCATTTTTGCAGCCAAATACAACACCTTTTCTTTCATGGTGGAACCATCAAACTTATTCATTAAAACAAAACTTATAGAACACATCCACAGAATTATGTAAACCGTCATGATCTGGGTTTCGACATAAATAACATCATCATCAGGTAGACAGTTGACCAGATGTTGTTTACATTGAAACCCGCATTGTGTCAAGTTTTATAATTCTGTGGGCATGTTGTAATCTCATTCCAAAAAGTAGAACTTTAGTGTGTCTCATTTGAACCTTCAAACAGCATAACTGAACTTCGTTATTGTTGGCACCATTCAAGTAAAACATCTTCCAATTCTGGATATTTGTGTTTTTGCTTTTTGTCACTATGACCACTTTGGATTTTATCATGATTACGGACAACTGTGCTTTAAGTGGATGCAGAAATATCTAATCTTCTCACTAATTCTCGCTTTATGTGCCAATTTTTGTCCACTTCTTTCAGAATCAAAATTTTTCCTGACATTGTAATCTGCTTCACAACTCTCTTATTTTCCATGTCAAACAGAATTAAACTATACCTCTAATCACAACACGTATAATAGAAACTACTGCTCACTCAAAAAAACACATGTGATATCAAGATAATAGAGAAATGCATATGAATGAAATTTATAAGGCAAAGGTCGACCAGGTTAGCCTGGTGGGTAGCATGCTAGCCGGCTAGCCCAAAGGTCATGGGATCAAGTCCGGTGCAGGGCATGGGTTTTGTGTTTGTCCAGAAGGGTTTTTCCTATGAAGTGAAGAGGTGCAAAATAACCACAGCTGTCAAAGCACCCTATAAACAAAAATACTACAAGGAAAAGGGGTGATATTTAATAAATAAACTTGGGAGTTTCAGTTGTTTACTCTACTTTTTAGATACTAAAAAGGGTGTTGGGAATTGTGTCATGGCGAGTTATTGAATGTACAAACCAGGAAAGCTCTAGTATTTTAAATGTACTAACTAAACAAATTTACTTGTATTTAGTCCTGATGGTACTGGGACTAAGAAAAATCAATGTACTAAGAGAGAAAAATGTGCTTCTAGGTTCCACTGTATATGCCATTTATTTTTAATTGTAGTGAAAAGGTGAATTATGAAAAGAAGAATTACCTCCTTTTTTAATTGAGCTCCAAGTTTTTTTCCAGCTTCTACAAAATCAATAAATGTTACTTCTTCCGGATTTATTGTAGCTAACGTCTCCAACCACTCTTGTTCAACAAGGCCCATCTAGAGTACAAATAAATATACACTCTTAAAATAATAACATCCCATAAATGTACCATTAGAAATAAATTGAGAAAATTAAATTCTAAATTATGATAAACTAAGATTCATTAATGCTAAACTAAGAGGTAGAAATTTCTTATGTGGATCTTTCAATTTTCAAGATTAAGAAATTTAAATGAACGTAGACTTAGGTTGTCTATATTCAAATTTAAATTAATGGATATTGCGTAGTGAAAGTCAATCTGTCAACTTTGAACTGTTTACTGATGACATTAAACTTCCATTGTGTATCTCGTTCACGTATAGAAAGCATTTAAACAGCTAACATGTTTACTTTGTGCAATACATGCATATTGCAAAGTGCTGTCTCATCATTAAATGGATTTAAATTACAAACACAAAGTATAGCTTCACACAAATACTTTACAAGTCAACAATGCATTGCAAAATAAATGAACACCATGTACCTAAAAATATATCCTTATAAAATTCTACACAGACTAGTATTTTTAGGCACAAGCCATGAGATATGCAGAGAAAATCAAAGTTAATGGGAAATATTTGCTCAATTTGATTCAATTAGAGTCATTGAGTCCTCAGTGAAGGTTCTCTGATGGGAATCGTTCCTAAAAACTTGGGAACAAATGCCAATGAATGAGTTAATGCGTTTAAAGTAATAGTATAGCTTCTAAAATACTACCAGTATTTTCCAATTGTATAAAACCTAGATCAAAAGAATGGTTTACATTTATTATTTTAATAAACAACAGTTGGATCAAACCATATTTTTATAGGAAACCATTGACTAGAATATGAAATTCACCAGACTAGTCACAACAGATCAGACACAATATTGAACAATATTTTGCCTTTTTTTTGAACCACTGCATGTTACTTAAGTTTTAATTAGGCATGGTTCTGCATATGTCAAAACTTTGATCATGACCTTCATGGTTATAAAAGTCTCATGCAAATAACTTTGTAACACATTAAGTAATATAATTAAATACTCATTAAGTCCTTCCTGGAAGACATTATTCTATCACAAGAAAAGTATGACTCTAAAAGAAAATAAGGTGCCGTGCACCCAACCCTCAGCCTACCCTGACGAGGCGGTCTGTCGGACACGCGAGATTATTTCCTGTGGGTTATTGCCCTTGGTGTTGGGAACAAATGATGTTAACTGCGAGGCATTTGACCAAATACAGTAATTAATTAATTTAATCAACTGCCTCTCAAATATCCAATATAACCTTTACCCAAGACACATCTCAGGAGGTGAAGGTGCAGGGGTGACAGAGTTGGATGGCATGGATGGACGGCGACGCAGCAATTGCTGCTGGTGGTACGAGCTCCGAATGACTCATGCATCTTTCGGTTACATCTTGGCTGACACTCAGCACGAGCTCCAAAATCTCAACAGTGACAACGAACGAATAACTCCTGGCTGACACTCCCCCGACTTCAACCCTCGCACGTCCACATCCATACCTCCTTATAGGAATTGCAGAGCGAATGTTTTCAGTGATGGGGATGGGTGGGGGAATAGGACAGGTGGACAAGGGAAAGTGAAAGGTCACTCTCCCAAGGCGTGTTTCCTTATGCACCAGCTATTCTGAGCATTTCCAAATAGAAATACAACCAGAAAATTGGAAATTAACATCAGGTAAAATCCGGGTCACCACAAAGGCTTCGACTAAAAAAGTTATTAACTACAAGTAAAATTAGTTGATAATCATTAAAGAGACAAACTAAAATGAATTTTACAACAACTCGAGTCAGAAAAAATGTTACAACTAAGTCACTACATCAAACAATTATGATTTAATAGAAAAAAGTAATGGATTATGGATGAGGATTCACCTTGAACTATGGAGAGGGAAAGGTTTGAGAAAACACACATGAAATATGAAAGAAAGAATTCCACCATGTAACGCCTGAAACCATATCTTAAATAAAGAGGGGGTCTAAAATTCCTTGTAAAACTAATTCTTATTTTAACTTCTTGCTAAGAAAACTAGTAGTTAATTAATTGAAAATTAGATGACTAAAACATTCCACAAACCAAGCCAATCCTTTTTCCAGCCCATGTTACAACATGTGTGATCTTCCCATCTGCCAGAGGACGCCCGGTCTCATTATCAATTACATTAGACATCAGCCACGGGAACTTGGTTTGCTCAACCCAGTCAGCCAGGACTTCTAACCCAAAGTCTAAAATACAAAGGATATCACAAAATTATTGCCTTACTAAGGAGTGACATCTGAAGCATTCCACATTTAATCAATGTGCAGTAAACCTCATCAAACATAAGGAATAATTTTTCGGTTACCATAATAATATAAATAGTGACAGCCACAGAATTGTTATGCACTTTCTACATAGTACATTCTAAGGCATGTTTGCTACCAAAAATCCAGATGCATTAACTTGAGGAAACTGTGACCCATTAGTATATGAAATGTGTTTCTGAAATCAGCTGTTGAATGAGTAAATTACAGACTAAGCTCATCCTTTGCAATCAATGACATTGGCACAAAATTAAATTAGATAATACCAATGTCTCAAATACATTAAGTTATGGTGGCCTAATATTTATTTCTCCTTTGAACAAATATTGGTATGATTTGTATTGTATGACCTTAACAGGATTGAAAAAAAACCAATGAAGACAACAAGTCAAGAAGTTAAAAATCAAACAAAAACTCAAGACCTGTCAAAAGTGATTATGAAACTGGAAACTACCAATACATAAAAACGATAATATGATTATTTGAAAGTTTTCATTACCAAAGTCATGATTTCCAAATACAGCACAATGAGTTCCACATTCATTTAAAACAGACACCATCTGTTCACCTTTAGTAAAGGTACTCACTGAAAAGAGAACGGGTAATATTATAACTCTTGTTATCAGATAATTCCACCTTTATTTTCATGCATTATTCATATGTAAAAAGCCATATCATATGTCAAGAATACAAATATGTATTAATCTATTCACAAAAATATGATATTGTAACTGCTGTACCAGTCAGAAATATAGTGAAAGTACATGACTAGCCTGACACATAAGTGTGGGGTTTGATTTCCAGTAGGTCTCAAAGGTAGACAGGAGATGCATTGGATAAGTCATTAATGGAAGCTAGTGAATGATGACAAAGGATTCATATGTATTACTTATAGACTCTTTCAGGATGTATGTCAAAATGTATATCATCATTCATAGATGTCGACACATCATCAACATTGGTGTATGTTTTTTTTTCCTATTTCTCCTACTGATTAAGGTGTAAAAATCTCTCTTAGAAGGCTCTGGGAGTCAGTTGTGCTAAAGGCTTTATGCAGAAACTTTGGTCTCCAGTTATATCCTGTTCTTCAGTTTCCAATATTATTTTATTAAACCCTTACCAACATCTTATGTAACCTTTATGAAATGCATACTTAGGATCTGGAACCAATCACAAAAGAGTGAATAACTGATAATGTTTAATCAAAATTGTATCAAAACCACCAAGAATGTAAGTCTGCCTTTGCCCTCAGGATAAGACATCCTGAGGACAATGGCAGACTTAGCCTTCAAAATGCCAGTGCCCATCAATGCCATTATCCAGACAGAGATCTGAGAAGCCTACAATGCAACTAATCACCAAGAAAACTTGAGGTCACTTTCTTTTTACTTCATTCTTCCAGTCAAATGGACGGAAGTGAAATATTTCATTTTAATTTCAATCTTGTTCTACTCTCAATGCAAAAGTCTCATTACTCTCTATCACTTTGACTTCAGTTAATAACTGTACCAATTAATATTTCCATTCAAACCTTCTGAGAATAATTCCTAAACAGTGGGTTGTTTGAACAACTCTAAAAGAAACTGTTTCTCTATCTGTTCCTAGCACAAACATTTTACTTGCAATTATATTTACCAAATTTAATAGATTGTTGGAGGTCCACCTTTAATTGTCTTAGTTTTTGTGTAACTAGTTTATACATATATTATTTTCCCACTGCTCCGTTGTCTTTTTCACTGCACAAACAACACAAAATTTTTAAATTCTTGCCTCCCTATGAATATTAAAAAATAGCACTAAACAGCTAAAAATACATCAAATCTAACACCACAAACTCTGTAAGAATAAATTTCTCTCTTTTAAATGCGTAACCATAAGAATAACAGTTTCTTCGAAATGGAACTTACAAATACTAGGAGCAAATATGTCCCCACTGAAGAGAACTAAGGGTTGAAGATGGGCAAAGGATTTGATAGCTGAGCAAAATCTTGCTGCCCCTCCAATGGGTTCTCCACTTGTCCCTGGTTCTATATTGTAAACATCATTATAATGAATTATGGTGAGACATCCAGATCCTTGAGCCATGTTGCTAGATATTGATGATAAAGTCCGCAAGCCTGCTTGCTTAACTTCCAATGAAGCCTGTAAATAAGACAGAATACAATTAAAATTATAATATATACAATTTTTCCAATATTTCTTTTTGGAATAGCACAAAATTGAAGAAAGTTAATATCATCAAAGTTATTAGCATTATAAATAAATTTTCATATTAAGTTATTGGTAGTTGACAAATTCTACACTAACTGCCGACTGTAATCTAAATTTTAAACATATGGAGTAGCTTATTCTAAAGAATAAAATTGATCCACGATTATTCGAATTTGATACATATGTTATCAAGTAAATGAGAATAAGTTTCTATAAGTAATCTTAGCATACGAATTCCTTAAATTAACTTTTTCAATAGTCTTTGAACTTAGTTCAATTATTTTTTCTGAATGGCTCATGATGTTTAATTGCAAATAACCTTATTCTCTTACTATCCTGATACTGGTTATTACTTCTTTAAAAAGATAGCCCACCTGATGGTACTTACAGACAATTCCATTAGACTTTCTTCAAATTTGTATATTGAATGGTAGCACAAGACTTTGTTCATGTGGAAAAAATTTTAAGCTTCTAGTGTTAATATTAAGGGTCATGCACTATTTGAAATATTTTCTACAATAGAGTTTATTATTATAATTCTTGCCATGGTGCAAATATATTCTGCAGGATCCAGTGAGTGAGAAACTTTTATTCAAGGTAAAAGTTGTTGCTATTGATACCAGGTGTGTATATACATCAGTGAAAAGTATATTATTAAATAGCATCATTCCATGTCAGCTCAACCACACCATGGCACCCACACACTCAGGTTTTGATGAAACTTAGCACATAGCATCCCTTCAGTAACTTGAGAGACAACTCCAAATATTTCTTATCTAACTCAAGAAGTTTTTCAATTACACACTCAAAAGTCAAGCAAGTTTTCAACTTCTTCTATCTCCATAAGGCTCTCTACACAAGGTGTATACCACCACAGTAATCAATCCGAAGGTAGGTATGTTAAGTGAGGGTAGAGGCCACCTAGTACTAAGCCCAATGGAAATTCATACATCAGGGTAGAGGGGCCAGTTCCTTTCCCTGTGCCACCTGTGGTTTCCCATGAAGATGTGGTACTTGAAAAATCACCCAACTTGGGTTACGCTGGAGGTGTCCAGAGTCATCACTGGGTCCCCCGGTCAGCAGCCTAGCATCTACCTGGGCTACCACGACCTCCTCAAGGTGTATATTTTAGGAAAAAAAACTATATCTGACTCATCTGCAAATCAGTACCCAAAATATTTTCCAGCTATGGCCACAAGACTATAAGGATCTCAGAAAAAAATTGTATGAGCCCTTAAATAGCATTTTTTTAGTTTATAAAAAATATTATACAATGCCTTTGCAACATTAGAGGCTCCAATGAAATAACTAACATACTATTTTTAATGAAGAAATTCACCCATTCTTTAAAATACACTTAAAAAATGAGGAAAAATGTGTGCAGTTTTTCTGAAACTTCTGTCCTACATCCTAGGGTAGTTCATTGACTTGCTGTCAAATCTTATATTTTTGCAGTAACTTTCTCTGAAACAAAGAAAAATCTATGACAGTTATCTTTCCAGCACTGAAACTGAAATCTTCAATTTTCAGTGCCTAAACTTTATTGTGGCATTAGCCAATGTCCATACCGGTTCTCGTCCGATCACCGAAGTTAAGCAACGTTGGGTTCGGTCAGTACTTGGATGGGTGACCACCTGGGAACACCGAGTGCTGTTGGCATTTTTTCTCTCTAAAGGTACCAGAGGGACTAGGAAAGGCCAACGTGGTCCTAGCCTCGAGGAAGGGAAAATCCTGATGTTCACCTCCCCATGGTAGAGAGGGGGCAACACTTGACTTAGCAGGTGGCTAACGAGCACAGGGACTGAGTTTTTCTCCCGGGATAAGGA
>WURS02422019.1:0-16733 GCA_011762765.2 Rhinocypha anisoptera
AATAACTACACTTGCAGAAGCACACGAGAAACAGAACACAAATAAAAAAACAGACTTGGATTCGAATTTTCGGTGGTCGAGGCACACCTTTTTCTTAGGGATCGATTTTCTTCTTCTTCAATCCTTAAGAAAAACGGTGTGCCTTGACCATCGAAAATTCGGATCCAAGTGTGTTCTTTTATTTGCGTTCTCTATTTCTCGTGTGCTTCTGCAAGTTTAGTTACACCCACAATTATTACTATATATATATATATATGTATACTTAGGAATAACTCAGATGAGCAGCAACAACGAACACACGCACCCCCGAAATATATCTCCGAAATTTAAGTCTATCTTTTTATTATTTCTGTGTGTGAATGTCTATAAGTGTGTGCGTGTGTTCGTTATATATATGTATATATATATATATATATAGTAACCGCAAGCTAACTGTTGGGCGTCGATGCGAACGGATTATAATCCTCACGGGCTAAAATAGGTTCTCATCCGTCGAGTGAGGGGAAAGTAAAAACGCAAACTTCTCAAGCATTATTTTACTAAACCATTACTTTTAACAAAAATAGAGATTGCGGAGCTACTAGCTAGTCACGTTTCCCGGCCGTGCACAAAAAACAAATAAGAACCTGAAACGGTCGCTACTACTCCGCTCCTTCTTGACCAGACTAATAAATAGTCGCCCAATTATCGCCACCATTTCGCTTCTCTTCTGCGCGGACTCTTCGTCCGGAGTAGCGGGGTCGCGTCACGAGGATGACCGCCACGCCGCACAGTGGGGTAAAATGGTACTTTCATTTTTCAAAATCGCAAAACTTATGATTGAATAAAGATATTAACATAAATCTTTTTTTATCAAAAGCCAAAACTCCAAAGAATACAGTAAAAGTAGTTAAAAAATATTTAGATTTTTAATAGAAGTATGAAAAAATGTCCGAAAAGGAAAAATTGTGTGCTATTATTAATGTATATCGAATTTATTTAGCGCAAAAAGATATTATTGGAAACATAAAAAAGTTTACAATTTTGTATTTTCGTCTGAGTATTCATAGTAAACCAGAAACAAGTGGAAATAATATGATATTTATTAGCTAACGTTTTTTTCCTGACAAATGATAATAACTTGGGAAATACTGACTCTAGGTCAAATTTCAAAAACATAACTGTATTGACCATATATAAACAAAAAAAGCATTAATAATATGTTATATACGTACAATCGAGGGTTCAGCCTTAAATTCACATCAAACGTATCCCGTCGAGCTGCACGCCAAAAATATACTATCCGCCATCGACACAGATGCCAATCTCACATACGCTACGAGCGAGCCTTCACAGTTCACCCCAGACAGCAATGCAGAAATTGGCCAAATGTCCTAATGTTCCATTTCAAAGTCGTATATCGCTACTTTTATTAAAAAATTTTAATCTTTTTAATTACTTTTCCTGTATCATTTGGAGTTTTGTCTTTCAAATAAAAAAGATTTGACAATATCTTAATTCAATCAAAAGTTCTACGATTTTGAAAAATGAAAGTACCATTTTACCCACCCCATTGTGCGCCGGAGTCAAAATTCCCGGTCACCTCTCTGCCAGACGTAGCTGACCGCTCCCCTCTAGCCACCCAAGAGACCGAGGATCCTTACCCGATTATCCTTCGGCTGCATCCTAGACCTCGTGTTGGCTCTCTGTCGGTTTTGTTTCTTGACTCCCCTGGTCAATCCTGGTCAAATTGTACCCACTATTTATCTTTACGAACATTCAGCTCTCTTCTCCCCTTTTTCTCGCCTAATATAGTACCTTCTCCCATCTCTCTCCTCTCTCCCCATTCCCACTTTTCCCCATCCCAAGTGAAGGGCTGAGGGTGAGGGCAAGGTCATTCTTCCCTAGTGAGAGAGCATTACCCCACCCCTTTTTTACTTAGCTCCCTTTGGCAACTGGTTCTTTCTTTCCTTTTGTGCACGTATAGTCGGATATAAAAAGTATCCGAACAAAGTGAGCGGCGCCACTATCGCTCTGCAGGAGAATTTAACGTTTCATCTGTTTGTATATGATTCTCTGGTCAAGATCATGGCAAGAGAAATTCGAATAGGAAGGCGAGGGGGGGAGCAACCGGGTGAATATTTCGAGGAAATCCTGAGCGCTCCTTTGAGCATCGCCTTGTCCATCTCTGGTTTAAGTCATAGAATCTTCATGAACGTTTATTTAAAAACTTATTGATAATTATCGGACAAAGGAATTTGTGATGTTGTGTACTGGCCATTTGTTTCATTGTTGTTGATGTGGAGTAGAATTACTGTTGGAAAGTTTTTGTTTGGTGTCTGTGTATGGGGAAGGGCGGGTATTGGTTGTGGAGGAATAGCGGGGACTGTTGAGTGCGAAATGAGGAGATTGTTGAGTGAGAAATGGGGGATTAAAGACGTAAATTTGGAAGTGCGTGGCGGTTTTTTGGTTCACTCCCAAGTAGGAGAATGATACAAATAATTCTGACATTACAATCCCCAAGGGCTCGTCGTCTGTGACCAAGAACGGGGGAAGTTTACGAGGGGGGGGGGAGTTGAAGAGGAAGAGGAGGGAAGAGGAGGGAAGGAAGGAGGGGTTTATATGACCAGGAGTATGGATGTCTTTCATCCTCCATCGTACCGCGCAGGATCGGAAGAAACCCTCTTCCCCCATTCTCTCACCCCCCGTCTTACCATGACACCGATATTCCCTCATAAAAGCACGCGTTCGTTTCGATACGATAAGTTAGATGCGATAAAGTTTCGATACGTGTAATATGTTCGGCCTCCATATAAATTGTCCTCTCTCACCATTGATACGTCGGCCGACCCATTACCCTCCTCCGGGAGCGGGAGGATGCCAAGCAGGAACCCCCTGCGTCCCCTCCGTTACTAGGCAGAAGGTGACTTTAAAAACACGATAAACGGTGGGCCCTCGTAATTTATTTCCTATCCGTTGTATTCTTTTGAGCTGACGATACCGCGAAATAGAGGACGGCGAACTCCCGATCGACTCCAGGGATAAATCATCATTCGCGGCGCATCCGTAATAAATCATTCGGTTAGATAGAGGATCCCAATAAATCCAGGGTTCAACAGTCCCTCTCCAACAGATGGGTTCGAAATTATATGGAAAAGAGGAAATGTTTCCATGGAATATTTTTCCGGATTCCGCCGCGGATACGTGAGCCACGGGGAGCTCCGCCCTCATTAATTCATGGAGGAGAATGATTTCATGAATGGATGCGACTGCAGATTTTAAACGAGAAAAGTCAATGATCTACACTCAACCAATCCTCTGTTAAAAGAGGAAATATTTTTTTTTAACTTATCCTTTGTTGTGCTTGGATAAATTGTGCCAAGTTCGTGGAAGAGCATTGAGAAATTATAAAAAGGCATCATCACGCTCTCTCGAGCTCCAGATACGATTTTCACGATTACACCTAGTGGGTCTTCGTAACTATTCCATTAGAACTGAAAATACTATTGCACACCGCCAAGGATTTTGAGTTAAAAAAATGAGATTTTTAAGTTAAATTTATTTTAAAGCTCTGGATTTACACACGCTTGTGTATTTGGTATTAAAATATATCTAGTGACCAATCCAATTTTCCATAACGAGCAGTGGAAAACATAGGAAGACGACATCTAAGGTATAAGAAAGTTAGTAAAATCCAATTTGTCAAAATGGTAATACGGTAATTCAGTCCCACGCATGCTATTTTAGGAAATGTTTTTATTGCGAATATTTTCCACCTTATCTGTTACCTGATGGAAAGCAACTAACCAGAACGAACATACAGTTAATACCGAGCAATTCAGAGCTATCTGGCTCTATTCCAGGAGATTTAAGTGAAATGTAAAATTTTGATAGAAACAGCAGATATCACAGAGTTTAGAAGGAGAGAAATATTAAATAGATATTTCCAGCTTCCAACACAGATTTTCTCATGAAAGGATAGCATGTCGGATCTGACCATATGATACTGGATAAACGTATTGCGCTGCTATATAAGGACATTTCAGAACACAGAGCTAATGTTCATCTAATTAGTTGTCATTGTTACACTAAAATCTAGGATCGAGGTCGTAATCATTCATTATGCCGATGTGTGTGCGCATATATATATATATATATATATGTATATAACGTAGTGGGGTCACACACGTGAGAAAATGTTTGCCACAAAAACCATAGGCACAAAAATGTAAAGGAACTCGGTTTTTTCTTTTAATTTTTGGTGGCTACTGAACTACTTTCCTCAGACAGGAGATTAGACGAAACTCATATATATATATATATATAATTCAGGAAAACTCGGACGAGCTGCATACACGAACACATGCACATACTTATACAAACCTCAGTCAATTGAGAACTATCTCTCAGACCGACGAAGGGGCAAGCTAGCCCCGAAATATCTCTTCCCAATGTGAGTCTTTTAAGTGTTTATTTCTGTGTGTGTATGTATATAAGTGTGTGCGTGTGTTCATATATATATATATATACTCAGTCATAAAGAAATGGCCGCCAAAATACAAATAATAGGAAATAAAGCAAGGAAAAGGAAGACATAAAAGGACGGACACAAAGTGTGATAAGAATGATAACGCGAAATCGGGAGATCTGGGTTCAAGTCCCGGCTAAGGATAACATTTTTCTCATAGGAATCGGTGGGTATCCATTATCCTTACATTTTGTATTCGTCCTTTTGCGTTACTATCTGTTTCCTTATTTCCTATTAATTGTGATGTTATTTCGCCATTTCACTGTTTTATTTGAATGAATGTGTATTTATGTATATATATATATTTTTTTTTTAATACACATAAATACATATAGTATAACGCACGGCGCCCGATTTCTCTGAAAGGCTTGTCTTTTTTTTGTTGCTTACCGATCGTTGTGGAATAACTTTAATCATCCAATCGTCGCCCGATATCTAACTGAGAAACCAAACTAAAAAAATACCTAACTCCACTCTTCTTAATCTCCTGTAATAGATGTCTACGGATCTGAGATCCACACCCAGGAGTTGCCGTCAAGAATCGAAGGAAGCCTCTGATCTCCGTGACAAACATTCTCTTTCACTGTCGTAGAACCATCCTCGCAACAGATTTTTTTCAAAGCCATCGAATCCCAAGCAAAAGTTTTCCAATGTATTGATCCATGCCTCTCTTCGATCGTTCCGAGATGCTTGACACCTGCCAAGTCTGATATGATAACCTGATTTCACTCATTCGTAAATAACCGAGATATCTTTTTTTATATCTTGTTCACGATGGATTCAACGGTCATTATTTGGCCATTGAATCCATCGTTATCCAGTAATCGCAACGATTGTTGAGAGAGGACCGTAAATTCCGAAGGAAGAAAATGTAAGTTAAAAAACCGCAGAACATCAAAGGTAAATAGTTTGGGAAGCAAGCGATTAAGTGCCACGGAATGGAATGCCTTTCAGAGCTATTGAAAATCAACCTAAGGACGATGTTTAGTAAGGCACCTCTAAAGGATCCAATTTTCATCGCATCCTAGTATGCTGTTAATGTAGTCCGGAATTTCAGAGATCCAACGGTAATCCTGATTCATAACATATTCCTCCACTTTACCTATCATTTGAACCTCGAAAAACCTTTAAAAAAGAAAGGTTAATCGACTGTGGCAAGGTATCTAACGCAAAATAACTTTGTAGGACCCTGGTGCAAAACTTTGCCTCGATGGAAATGGTAAATCGCATTCCCTATCACATAATTCGACGCTCGGTATATAAGTGAGAAGGTTTCCTCCTGAGTGTCTTCTCCATTCCGCTCTTCCCTCTGCCGTTCTCTTCGCATCCACGCACTTGCCTACTACTTTGATATTATCTTGCATTCGCTTCCTTTTCTACTTGCTCTTCCACGCTTTCCTGACGCCCTTACTCCTAACCCAGTTACCAACAAACAATCACGTCTCAGTCAGTGTCCAAATCTTTCCTCTTCTTATCATCATTCAATATAATATTTCCTCATTTTATATTCTCGCCTCACTACTTCCATCCTCTTGCATGCTTACATCTCCAAGGTCTTCAAGTTTTCTCTCGCCCTTCCACTATACGATATTGTCCAAGTCTCCGTCCCTTATAGCGCCACAGTCCATATACTATATAACTTTGTCAGTCTCTTTCTCATTATTTCTTTGATGATCCAGAGCAGCCTTCTTTTCCTTTGGCATGTGTATATTAGAGACACAATAGCAGTAAGATTAACAGTAAAAATTATAATAACAAATGTATTACATAGGCAATGTGTATATTACATGCATCGTCTGACGTGGTCATTCATTCTTGCGCTCCAATGTGTGCATATTCAGAGGCAAGCCGTATGGTCTCAAAGAGAGCCGCGACGCCCTCGCATGTCGCATCATTAAACAATGATTAAAATAACCCACATTAAATCTTATTAATATGGTGTTATTTTTGTCTCCCTCGCAGTTCCACTTTGCCTCCAACTTTTCTTGATCTCCGCATTTAATTGGATTTTCCTAAAGCGTTTGCAACCAATGTACGTATGTCTAGTAATGAATCATATTTCTCGAGTTAATGTGCTCTTAAAAGAGATTCTCGTTCCCGTCGTTGAAGAAGACCATCCTTTGAGCCGAATTTTCGGGCTGGTGTTTTATAATTAAAAACGTATTTCACTTACCCAAGTAAACTATTTCATGAATAATGTCTGATATGAATGAAATGATTTTCTACGTACTTTACATTAGTAATGCTGTGCCAAGTAAATGTCAGCACAGTCCACAAAAAGAAAATAAATTCTTCTATCTGATGCATTAGAATACCGTAAGTCCTGTACACTAAATGTTACATTAACCTGAAATAATTCACGAGAATAATAAAAAAAATGTTATATTGACATCGCCACTCTTCCATCTTTCATGTGATTAAAAGAAAACAGGACACAAAAAACTCTGTCATCAATTAAATCGAAAACTGATGCTAAAAAGTTCGAATATGTATGCTTTCGTGGCTTGAAACGTTTTATCACGAACCTCTATCAATTGAGATATATGATTATTTACCGGTACCCCAAGATAGTTAATTACCTAATTTTTCGCTTACTTGAAATTTAAATATTGATTAAACATCGTCCAGTTCTCTTATTTGCGTTTTGCTGACGGAGGTGAGAGAGAATCATTAAGACATTAAATGCCTGGGCACTGGCAGTCCCGATTGGAAAAAGATCGCGCACTCTTAACCTTCAGCCATTTCAGCGGCGTGGTTTAGCACAGATCAAGCTGACTTCCCACTACTGTTTATATGAAGTATCATTGTTAATACTAGTTCAAATTAAATAAAATTCCTCTTAAAATCTTTCCTAAGAGTTGACATAACACCATTACCATGTAAATACGATGATAGTATCGGCACAATGACTTTAAAAGGACATAAATGAATAATTACGGACACAAAGCGGAGAGATTACTGGTCATCCGCATTTACATTTCGCATACTGCGTATTTATTTACATATTTTAAAAACAATTGGATCGAATACTATTGACATCACCACTAAATTACAACTAACATCATCATCACATGCTATCAATCCGAAGATTGGTTTGTAGTAGCTCTCCGAAAAACCAACCAGCCACCTGTACACGTCTTCGAAACCTTGTAATTTACGAATAAAAAATTCTCCATTACGTATTCCGTCTAAACTTGGATGTCGCTAAGGTTCTTCTCTCAAATAAACCGCCTGAATTAGGTTTTCGTAAAATATTATGCATCTCTATGCAACCAGTCCCTTATTCAATTGGCCTCCGAAGCACTTCTTCGTTGTCACTGTATATACCGGTTATCAATTGAAAGAGGCACAACCTGTCGGGATGGTACTAAGCCACCATTGATTGATCACCATTCTAAGTTTACAGTCCCGAAGATTGGTTGTCCTGTCCAAGCTGTCCTGTCCCCACCTGCCAGCCTCTTCACATCACCGTAGCTCCTAACTCTTAACATTCTCTATTATCTGTTCCTCTTGTGGCATCCTTGATCTGCCTCCAAGGGTAATTCCCTCCTATGATCCCTTCCAGTGAGGCTTTCGCTAAACTGTCACACTTAAATCTGTCCCCCATTAGTTTCCCTCTGTTCTAATACATGTATTCCATACGCCTCTCTTTTCGCTGGCTCTTCGGACTACTTCCTCATTGGTCACTCGGTATATTTACCTTTATACACCCCTCTTTGGCACCACATTTCCATTGCTTCCAATCTTATTACTAGGAGGTGATATTGTCCATTGTCCATGCCTCGCTTCCTAATAAATGTATGCTCCACATCTACGTCCCAATCATAATATAATATGACCACGAGTATTCCAGCGATATGCATGGATTTTATGCATTTATGATACCTATTCATGTGAAACAGAGATATTCCGCATTGCATGTGCGTTCTAAGACTTCCTATTGTGGAAATGCGTCTTCCCTGATGCTATCACATTTAAAATATAAACATATTGCCTTGTTTTTATATCCTTCCACCAATTTTTATAAAACAACCTGAATATTTTTCGATACGCCATTTTAATGATCACAGAATAATAGCAAAGAGAGGATCGTTACATTCTCCTCTTGTGTATTGCCTATTTCAAAAATCTATAGCACAAATTTACAGCCAGCAATAAGAATCAAATTAAGGAGAGGGTACGATATTACCTAAATGGAGAAAATAAATGAATCAACATATTTGTTTAGCAAGTGCTCAGTGTTGAGAATAAATTCCAAGAAGAACAAATGCCATTTCAATTGCGTAGCCGCCTCCGTATTTCCCCCTCAGTTTTTCTTACAATACTTCATCTGGAAAAATGTCCTCAGTGACATTTCCTCTTGCAAACATAAAAATATGTTTGCTTCCATACTATATTCATAATTCCCCTGTGTGTAAACTCAAATAACATTTTCCATTGCTTATATGTTTACACAGAAAAATGTGATCAATCAGCCGGTTGGTAACAAAATCGAATTTAAATACACGAGGTATCCTCTTATATCAATATAATTTTTAGCTAATTTCGTGTTAACTGGTATACTCTCACAATCACGCTTCTAACGAAGCTTTGTCGAAAATCTGAATGTCAGAACAAATTCTAAAACAAATCATGTTCCAAATTATCATCGCATCATATTCTACAGAGAAAATGTGAAATAAAACATAGGCATTGATTTTTCCTCAATCATATGTTTACTATTACATAACCCGATTTGTATTTCAAGGGCATAAATATATGTAGCGATATATTTTGCACTTGGAATTTAATGAAATACTACCCTCTTAGATGTAACCGCGATTGGAGGAACTCAAAGAGTGCAAATGCGGCCGTCCAACACAAACCACTCTAGCAAAAAACAAATCCATATTTATCCGCGGATTATGAGTGGAAGCGTATACAATTTTCACTGCCAAATTTACCTCTCGACAGAAGGGACAATTCGATATAAAATCTACACGAATTGGAAAACAGAGAAACATTACAGGGAAACAGAAATATTCACAGAAAATATGCAATCAGAGCTAAAAATATTTTGATTGATTTGGTGAAGCATAGAGGCGTGTTTAAGTATGGAAAAATTCTTTCTGGGCCTGAGGTTCCGTTTCAAATTGAATAGTCTCCTTGAAGTTTTTTTTCAACTCTTCACCGGGCACATCGACTATCATAAAGACCACACTTTTTTCTACTGAGCATTTTTCCCTACAAGTTCTTAACCACTTTAAAATCAGATGCTTTCTTGGACTGGAATTAGCATTTACAGGTATTCGCTTATTGACTAACCATTAAGAAAAATTAGCTCGGACGATAACATCAATTTTCTAGGTGGGATTCGAACCGTGGGTTAACTACTGAAAACGCAAACCAGAAGCTGACCCGACTGATTCATACATCATTATTATGGAGATTTATAAATAAAACGAATCGTTGGCATGTTTAACAACATATTTGAATGAAGACCAATTCATCAATAAATATATTTCTTGCAACAATAACATTGTACTATTGAAATCTGTATATTTATAATCATATATGGTGTCAAAGATACACTCAATTATCCGCTATATTGCGCAAACTACAGTCAGCACTGAACCATCAATAAAATACATATCTAACTCATTTTTTTCGCAAAGCACTTCTGCTGTCGTTATGGCCGAACTATAGTTTTGCTATATTTACAATATATATATATATATATATTCACACATCCTCAATAAAAATACGATAGTGTTGTTACAAATAATATTGGTGCCTAGTATTTTTTTCTCTACTACCACCCTGGGATAAAAAAAATCGGCATGACTAAAGAATATAAAGTGCAGATACGTGAATGAGTTTTGTAGAGAGTTATAGGCGCGTTACAACACACAAACGATGCCACTTTCAAATGCGAAATCTACGTTTCCCTCGTGAGCAGAGACCTTCATCTCGCTAAAAGCAAGACCGCGTGATAAAATAAATAAGAATTCATATAAAATGTCATAAATACTTTGGAAGGAATACGAAATTTCGATGGCAGAAGGCACATGCATCAACATAAATCCGCGCAAACATCAACTTTTTGCGAGTAAATATCTGTCCATTCCTCACGAGACTGTCCATTCCATTCGCCTATGCTTTTTATATTTTTAAACACTCTCGCACAACTGAATTTTGAAAATAGAAATTGTTGCGCGACCCAGAAATGCGAAATCTCTTCTATGTAAATGACGCAAATTCCTCTTCCGAATCGTCACGTCAATTGTGATATTGTGAATCTATCAAAGAGCATAGCATAAACTCTCTTCTTCCGCGTTTTCGTGTAGTTAATAGTTTTCAGTGATGTTTTTATGTGATGGGTTGCCATTTTTTTTTAATTAAAGACGATGCACGTTCGGTCATGAGCATCACGACGAGAAAGCTGAAAGAGACCTTTATGTTTCTTATCCTAATAACTAAAACCTTAACCTTGGCGTGCCTATTTATTTCTTCATGATTTTATTTTAAAAGATTCCTCATTTTAATATTTGCTTCCTAGAGGCGCCAAAGTTCCATTTGTCCGCATTTTGCATAAATTTACCTCTCAATCTTTTTAGTTAATTTTAAATAGCAGTGAACAGTTAATTAGAGAACGGCAACAATTAATGGTGAAGCTTGAACTTTCAATATTGTTATTGAAAGTAATATTTCATTATGAACTTCGCATATTACATTCATCAGAGATATCGTAAATTGATGTCTGGATATTCGGATATTTTCAGCTGGATTTAAATAAAAAGAAGAAAGAGATAATTTGCTGTAGCAAACAACACACTGATATGAATATTTTAATATATGGAACACAGCTGAAGAAAACAAAGAGTTTGGGAACCAAATTCAAAGTGGACGGAAGACGTGTAGCAGATGTATGTATAAGACGCGGACTCTATCAAGCAAGAGATTCTTTCAATAAAAAAACAGTTATTGAAAGATAGATATATGGAATTTGAAATTAAAAATAACTTGATAAAAAGTTTCATATGGAATACAGGGGTCATAAACGTGAACCATTGACAAAAGAAAAAGGAGAATAGAAGCCTTGGTGCTAGCGAAGAGCAGAAAGGAAATCTTGGAAAGATAAAATACGCAATGAAGAGTTTTTAAAAAAAATCCAAAAAAACACCGTGAAATAAAGAATATGAAACTGGAATAACACTTTTAAAAATAACAAGCTCATCATCGATTGAATGGAAGGAAAAATGGGAGTCAAAAGTAGGAGGAGAAGATCAAGGCTAGAATATTTTTAAAAAATCATGGAAGACGTTTGAAAAAGAAATTATAGGTAATACGTAAAGAATGGAAAGCAATAAAGAGGAATAGAAAAGAAAAATATGGGTGCCAACCAATCAAAAGATTGACGACCAAAAGAAAAAGCTAATGTTTTGATAATAAGCATGCTAAATGCTGCTCGTGATTTTTCCATTTTCCCCTCAAACATGGTTTTGTTCATTCATAGTTTACATTGGAGAACATCATGGAGTCCGATAAACATTTTTAAATAACACTTTGATCGGTAAAGCGTATTCATCCCAGCACTGTTTTCCCCTTGTCAATATATTCACCCTTTTCATTCCTTTTTGTTTATATTTTGCAGGGGGAGTCCAGTAATTGTACAAAGGAACGAAAGACTGTATGTTTATTAGTTCTCCAGGTATATCTAGAGTCCTATGAGTATCTGGGATCCTTTTAAGGCACTGCAGCTTCTTACTAGTTTCCCGAGGCACACACCCATTCTCGAGACATGATTTGAATATACTTAACTTGTGTAAATATTCAGTAGCTATGTAAGAAAATATCACTCAACATGCGCAATTCGTTTTCTGTGATCATACGAAATTTTAATGAAACATTTCCCACACCAATAAACCAGAGAGTTTTAGATAACCAAAATGCTAAAAGAAAATACGTGAAAATGAGACATTATCACTAAGACCTAATAACTTAACCATTGTGTAATTATTTCAAAAGTACATCAATTTATTTTAGAAATTGTATTATTTTAAAATTAGGGTACTATATGGCTTCCATATGGTAATAAGTGCTGATTCTATATCCACTGTTCTGTTGTGTACCTTCGTCGTAAGAGTAATTTTGAATTTCACGACTAACTTTCCCGAACTTTCAGCGGTAAATCACTTGACTTCCCCCCCTCTATGCTGGTTCTACTGTTGGAGGATAAATTATTGCATCTACATCACTTCCTCTCCCTCCGCCGACTTCTTCCGTTGATGTGTCAGCAGCAATTATTTACCATCTTAGGTCATGTAAGGAGTATATTTTCCAATTATATTTTGGGGAGCCTCCTGATTGGAAGATTTTTTAAGATTATAAGTTGCCCACATGTTAGAAATATTTTTCTCACAAATGGCAAAGAGGTGTCGATAGGTAAGCACTAACTTTTAACCATGTACGTTCTAAAAACCCTAGTAACTTTACAAAAATTATTAATGGGATAACTAAATATTTCTATCAAAAATTACTCGTACTGGCTACCAGAGGAATGTACGAGGTCTCGTAACAGAGGTCTCAATTGTCACTGGTGTACATGATTAAGTCTCATTATCTTAGCAAGGGTAACGGAAATGTTTTCACTCTGAAAAGAGTACAGTAATATTGAATGCTTGGATTTTAAACGTTGTCACCTATGACGATGCATATTCCTATATCGTTAGCAAAAATCTCTTCTCGTGTTTCCCCATTCGACAAAAATTGAACGGGCGAACGATCATACCGCTGAGTATGGATACATTGCAGCAGAACGTAGCTGGAAGGAAGTCAAAACCTACATGACACTAATTACGTATTTGCGAAAAAATTGAAATTTCTTGTGTGAGAGGCTTCTGAACATGAAATCGAAACGAAAAACACAATCCTCCTTCCCTTTACATGAATTAATTCTCAACGTGAAATGACCAATGATAATGGCGACTACTGGTATGAAATCCGTAGAAAAAGGAGGGTACTACTAGCGCGAGGTGCACATTCTTTCTGAGCTCTTTGCGGACCCCAAAAGGCAAATTTTTAAGTAAGGCAAAGCATATATGGACAGCATAAATTGGGACAAAATATAACACTAATAAGGAGGATTATTTAGTTATAATAGTAATTCAATACTTTTCTCGGGACTAGATATTCTCTTCTTTCAACTAAACCATAATCCTCTATATTGGTAGTACCTTGGAAAAACATGCAGTAGGTATAGAATAATTGCGTTACCAAAGCAAATAGTTTTAAAAAAAGGAATTTATTGCAGGAGGCTTGAATAAAGAAAAGGTTGATTAAAATGGATACTGGATGGATGGTGGAAGTTGCCTGGTTCCGAAATTCGGTCCTTCACGGAAAATGAGCACACGTTGTAGTTCTAACATTTGGGTGTGGCTAAATGTTGGAGGAAGCGCAATGGGGCCAACGGGAATAAATGAAGTGGGGCTGAGAATTGTATCAACGTGAGAGGGGCGGTTTTTGGAGGAATTCGCAGAAAGTGGGAAGTGTGGATGGATGAGACACTAAATAAGTGGAGGTGGTCAGTTTTTATTTAAAAAGACTTGTTTAGATGGCGCAATAATATTGGGCAGTGAGTGAGGCAGAGTCCGGTGGGAAAAGAAGACGAATTTTGAATGGGATGCATGTTAGAAATTACATTAAATTTATCGTCAGAGGGGGCTTCAGAATAGCTTCGCGTGCACGTAAAACTGGCGGATTGCCAATAATCAACCTCGGTACCAAAACTCATTAAAATTCACTCGGCACACGGTGTGATTGTCATATGGTAGGACTTTATAGATTAATAGGGCGAGGAAAAAAGAAGTCGTAAACCGTTTGGGCGAAAAAGTCGGCCACGCTGGGCGATCACTTCGACGCGAAGAGAAGAGCGCGCGACCATGAATTTTTCAAATGAACTTGGCCTCGCAGGTAAGGTTACCCAGAAAGACTTTAAAAGCGGCTCTCGGAGCACTGCGGGACTCTCGCCACTCGAAAGAGAGGGGGCGGTCGTCAACATAGGCGGCTGGAGAGGCACGGTGGGGTTGGCTGCGAGGAGGAGAGGGGAAGTCGATCCCCAGCTGTGTGCGAAACGCGCGCGGTCTGGAAACACAAGTCGGATGAATGAATAGGGGGGGGGAGAGGAGAGAGAGAGAGAGCACGTTTATAAGCGACCGACCTTGCCGCGCGCACAGCTGTTGACCCTTCAGCGGTGGTCGACTTGAATCGTCGACGCGGAATGGGAGTTCGGAAGCGCCTGCTTGCGATAATTCGCATCCTCGGAGGACAGTGAAAAGTTTAGCGGGAGGATAATGCAGCGGCATTTCCATTGGACCAACATTTTTACACTGGGAAATCTCAAATACGCTCGATTGGAATGGGCCGCTTAGGTATTGTATGTGTAGCCGCATATTGTTAACACACGAGTAAATCGCCTGAATGACTCCTTGTTCGAAACAATTTATTTTTTTGAGTACGGACCCACTTAGTTAATATGTATTCCGCAATAATGGGTCATTGGATCGTTTGTAACGGATTGGGTAAGTTTACTTCTTTTTTCTGTCGTAACAATATAACTGTGTTTAATATAACGTTCGCAAATAAAAATTAGAAAATTATATCAGTTTCCAATTGTAGAAGCTGAGTACAATATCAACAGCTTGATAAATATATTGAAATAATCCAAGGTAAAAAGTAATAAACCTGCAGAGATTCTCACAACGAACAAGACGAGGGTAAACAATCGTTTAAAAGCCATATGAAAGCAAAGAGGAGAATTTATTTTTCCCGATTATCTGCCTTCCTGTAACGAAAAACTTTTTTCAACCTAATGGACTTTAGACTTCGTACTTTGAAATGAATTCTGGTGGGTTTAATTTTTTATGATTATTGATTGATTTTAGTTATTTAGCTAGTTCGGCTTGTTAAGCCCTGCGGATTAAGCATTGATTATGAGAACTGAGGTCACGAGCCAAATCCGGATAATGTTCCTTACAACCGAAGTCAGATTCTTCTGCCAAAATTATCTATAAAGAAAGCCAATAAATGAGTCGAATAATATCCGTCACACATTTTCTCCTATTTTTGGACGCGTTTTAAGTGAATACTGGGTGAATGTGAAGAACGAATTCGCAAGAACAAATAAGAGTAGTGTAAACTCGAACAAAATCATGTGCAGATAGCTGCGGAGTTTTCTTTGAAATTATACGTTCCTGTACTTAAGGCCCTGCATAAACCTTAATGAATGGATGTGAAGCGACATCGACAGAATACTTATGAATGAATTCACAAACAAACGGCAGACTTAAACGAAAGCCGTTAATGAGGATTGACTCCCATTTGTTGTTAAGTTGCCCAATGTTGATGAACGCCTATTTGATAACTCCAAATTAAAAATTAGGAGCAAAATTGCATTCATTTTCGCTGTTTGAACTGAAGAAACAGAGTCAATTGTCGCTTTTGATTGCATTGCATTGCATTGCACGAGCTTATCGCGTGCTTATATGCTGGCGAATTCTAATTTCACGGTTGGGGGATATTAGTTTTTTAGCACACATCTGTTACCACATTTGTTTTTACGGTTCTATTGACATGTGAAATGCGATTCAATTAGTCTCTAGGTTAATGATAGTTTCAATGGTTTGTAAAGCGACAGAACTTTCCAATAAACGCACCCTTAACTGACCTCTTTAACAATGAAAAAATCCTACCCGGAGAATCAGTAAGGAAATCACAACGTTTCTACCTAAGGTTAGACTGTAGGGCAATGTGCCCCACTACTACTCTTAAGGTCACGGGTTCAAGTCATAAGCGGTTGCAATTGCAATTTACCGACAAGGTTAAATGTAAGAGGTTTAAAGGCAACAGTAAAAACGGGCATGAAATACTGGAAAAACGGAAGGAGGCAAACGAGACTATACTGGATTGGGGAAAATTTGTCCTGGATAAAATGACACGCCGGGCCCCTACCTGCTTGTTCTTGCACATGAGGACCATGACCAGGAGGTTGGAGACGAAGCCAAGGAGTCCGATGAGGAGCAGGGCGACGGCCGCCGCGGCATAACCACCTGGGGACATGAGGAGCCGCTCCTCGTCCGAAGCCTCTTCCGCTCCCGGGGAATCGCCGCCCCTCCCGCCCCCGTCCGCTCCATCTGAGCCCCCCACGTCCGTCTCCCACGGCGATCCCATGCGTGGACTCGGAACAGGA
>WURS02422029.1:0-16731 GCA_011762765.2 Rhinocypha anisoptera
GGTAATGTCCTCATCTGCCAACCTGAGGGTCGCAGGTTCGAATCACGACTAGGTGGATTTTTCTATATTCACCTAGGTCTCTAGTCATAGTTATTAAAAAAATTGTTATGGTGTCCACTTTAAATTAGCCTGTTAGTGCTGTGTGTGGGGGATTGGAAAATAAATTTAAAAAATAAAGCTAAACTTCTACTTATAGGCATGCATTTATCCTTTTCTCATATATTTTATAATTACTATTAAAGTTATGATATATGGTTGCTATGGTTTGGGAATGTGCTGAGAATGGAGGAGTGCAGAATGCCAAAGTGCAACAGTAAAAGGAGAAATAGAAGTTAGGGAAAAGGACGAAGTGGATGGGACTAGAGGCAGATAAGAGGAGGAATGGAGCTGGAGTGACAGGAAAACGCAGTGGAGAATGTGTTGGAAGTAGAAACATTCAAAGATGATGAACTCATAACTGGGGCTCAGCTTTCTGCATCTACTTCATATTCCCTTTTTGAATTTCAATACCCACCTATTTTCTTTAGAACTGAGTCTTTCCATCTCATCTCAATATATTCTGGTTCCAGCAATGCTTTTCCTGACATCTCATGTAGTAGGTATTATAATTCTTGTTGTTTCCAAATATTGCATTAACTTTCCTGTTCAATGCACCTATGCCTATGTTATCTTCAACATATTTGACATACTCTTTCCACCATGCTTCCTTTGCTTTATCAGTCTCTTAACTTACTTTACTATTTGCATTCTTTTGTCTCCTCCCATCCACTATACTGATGTTCCTGTGCTCTGCCTAATTATCTCTGTTTTAACCTATGGACTTTTAACTCTCACCCTATTCATTCTTCCTGATACATTTTTGACAGTTCTCGTTATCCCATATGCTCATTTAATAATTTCCCAACTTTATTTTACTAATCTACTTAAGTTCCTCACCATATAGTAATATTCTTTCCTCTTTTAAAAGGTTCTACATTTCATTTTTACAGCATCCAACCCATTGATCCCCCTTGAATTAGTTGTAACCTTGCATTTACTCCTGAGAAACATAAAAATTATGTCAGCGATAGTTTCAGGATTTACTCTGTGAAATTCTTTCATCTTGAATTAAAAAATACACTGCAATTTCACAAATATATGTATAATATATTTGTGAAATATATAAAATTATATTTGTGAAATTGCAGTGAATTTTTAAAATTTTTTAATGTAAGTTAAAAATTATGGTTCTCTCCTATATGTATGCCTAACCATAGTTTAATCTACCAGCATCTGCTTTGTGTGTCTCGTGGTGTTTGAACCAAATTTTGTTGATTACTGAATGATTTCCAAAACTCCACTATTTTTTTTCTTATCCATATTCTGCTCCCTCTCTTCCTCTACACATGACAGCATTCTATTTCCTATAAATACAACATTGCCTTTGCCAGTTATGCCCTCAATCACTTTTTTAAAAACTGATTGTATACTCTTATCTAATTCTCCCTCCTGGTGATTAACAATTGGCATTTATACCTGAATTATAATTTAGTTGATAAGATTTTACTATCACCAATATTATTCAATCACACCCACCTTCTACAGAACCATGACTGGCCTGCATTAATTTTCCTTCCGTGTTATTACAACCCTATAGCTATTGCTCCAATATTCTCCACCATCCATTTTAGCTCACTCAGTCCTGGCATGCCCATCTTTCCTTTCTCCATTGATATTTTCTAATTTTTCCATCCTCTGCATCATCCTAACATTCCAAGATTGATTCCATATTATTGATTGCTATTGACTTAGTTTTTCCAAGATTTCAGTCCTCACCCCTTCCATTCCACCTACCCCTGGTAGTTGTCATGAGTAAATTCTGTCATTGCATATACATATTAATAACCTGCAAAAAAATTATTGGTGTGTTTCCTGTAACTTTTTCAAACTCAAATGTTTTGCATTGTTTTTATCCCTCCTGTGTACAATTTGTGAATGTGACAATGAGTTTTTTCCCAAGTAAAGTGAAGAATACTATTTTCATTAAAAATTCATTGTGTTACTACTAGTTTCAACATATTGGTAAAAGGTGATGATGCCAGGATGTTGAAATTAATAGTAGAGGTATAAATTTTTGGTGGAAATGCAGGGTTCTTGATTTTATAAAAAATGAACTTTCTCATAGTTGAGCCAGATACCCTATAAAGTTATCAAAGTACCTTTTTAGTAAGGAAAAATAGGAGAAGCTTTACCAAGTGGAATACTTATGAAAAATGTATACAGAAAAAAAGGGAAGAGGTAATTTATAAACTTTTTTATTTATGGAATAACATAAACCAAAATAATCTCACTAAAATTTGGGCATACACTCCTGAAAGACATTTAAACAAGTTTCGTACATGTTTTAATCACTGTTAATAATTAATATAAAACCAAAAAAAGTAATGTTCTTGCATTTGTATAAAAAATAAATTATTTTACATTGCCAAAACTGAATGAATAGAGAAGAGGTAAATAGTTAGGCCAAGGGTATGAGAAACAGGTAATGGAGAACATCAGCATTAGGAGCTATGCAAGTGTGAAGATAGGAAGGTGACAGGACGGCTTGGAGAGCTGATATAAACCAATGTTTGAAGTGATAACATATGATGATAAAAGATGACTGAGGCATCCTTGTCCATTTCCTTTTTCTTCCATAATATATTCTCTGAGAGTTGATCACATCAGAAGTTTAAAAGCATTTTTTGATTGAATTTACACTTCCAAATATATCATGTTTCCTCACCAAAGTCACTGGTACATGAAATGGAGAAAATATAAGCATTTTGTCAAAGATAACAAAATCTGCAATTTAGGAAACCTACTGATATTTGATACCAACTATATCACCAAAAAGGTGAAGCATTTTAATATTTACTAAAACACCTTGAATAATTTAGAAGGTACACAGTGAATAATTAGAAGTACACACAATAATAACTGGCTTATATTACAGAAAATGCTTCATGGAAGTGATAACTTTTCATCAAAGTTGGAAAATATTTCATAGAACCTATTAAGAGTAGTTGTACAAATGTCATTAGTAAAATATCTCAATTTAGGATGCTTGGTGAAATATAGATACAATATGCATATGCCTTCATTGAATCTTTCACTACAGATCACATAAAGTATCATTTCAAATGGCTGCTTGTGTAAAGAATGACCACTTTCATCTCCAACATTTTACAAGTTTGTACACCTGTAACTTACATAAAATTTTGTTTTTTTTTCAGACTTTCCATTAGTCCAAATCGTATTATTTAATTCAGTGTTTAAAAAAATACCTTTGTCCATACAATACCATTCTGAAGGGGTAAATAATTTGGTATGCACATGCAATTCATTTGTACATCTACACCCTACAAGCCACATAACAGTGTATGAACACCAAGTTTGCTATATTAATCATCCTAATTATGTTTAGGTTTTAGTAAGAGTGTAATTTTTGAGTAGATACTTTCGTGTTTTATCTGCTGAAAGAAAGAATCGTAGATTTTATTTTAAGCATCTACATAGATAATATCTCCAAAGAAATGTTTACCCTTTACAACAAATTAAGCAACAGTGCATTTTAGATTTAATGAGATTTTTCACAAGAAGTTTTTTTAGACATCATTAATGAAATATATAAGGTATAACAAACTTGCAAAAACTGTATTAAAGTGAAAATTCATGAAAGCGAAGTGACACAATGACCATATTAGAAAGAAAGATCATCACATATGATATGGTAATCACCAGTCTCATAACCTGGGCCTGTATAATTTCTGAAAAGGAGCCACTGCAAGCTGAAGAAACATCTTTCACTGCCCTAGAGAGCAACAGTTACAACAGAACTATGGCCCTTAAAAAGGGCCTCCAGTTTGGACAATCAGTGTACCATGAAACAGAAGCCAGACCCAGTAATGCATGCTGCTACTCCCTTCATCAGGGGAACCACAGAGATAATTTCATCTGTATTTGGAAACCCCTCATCCAGATGAGATATGGATGTATCAATAAAATAACTAGCCACTTGGCGAAAGCAAAGGATCCTCTCCCACTTACAGTTCTCAAGGGTATACATGAGATCAGATGTGCCCGTACAAAGGCCTTTGTGGGACCAATGAAGATACCTGTACATGCAGAATAAAAGAACATGAAAGAGCAGTTAAGAATATGCAGAAGGAATATTCTATCATTGCTGAACGTGTTTCAGCAAAGCCATAGGATAATGTCGAATTTGATAAGCCAAAAGTGTTGGCAAAAGAAAAATAATATTTCCTGTGGATCATCGGAAAAGCAGTGGAAAGAGCCAAAATACCATACATCATGAACAGAGTAGATGGCTGCAATATTACCATTACTTGGAAATGAGCTTTCCAACCCCTGACTCTAAACTCAGGAACTTTACAGTGATCAAAGAACATTGGTCACATCAACCAATAAGTATCTCCAAGGCCATGCATGGCATGATATTGAAGCAATCTAGGGTTCAGTCTGGACTAAAACTGCCTGCACCAGAGTAGGTGAAAAATCACCATAATTTATATACAGTGGAAACCAGAAAGCCATTAATAGATGCTGAAAAAACCTTTGTCAGAAATATTATGGGAAAAGTAAATAACAATAAATCATTCTAGATTATATACTGATAGGCCTTCCTATATGTATAATAAGTTTGTATATGTATACGTCTGAAAACGAACACTGAACCCTGCCATTTGGGTTGCATGTTGACAGCAGAGGCAACAAAAGACCACCTATAACAAGGACTGAATATTAAGTGGAAGAATGTAAGTCTGAACTTCAAAATGTTTAAGCCAGTTTCCATTGATGAGGAACAGCTGTCATCAATCAGAATGCACTGTCAAAAATAAATAAGTAGTATAGAAATTAAATTTACAACTGGATGCCTCTATACAATAGATAAAAGGGAATGACAAAGGAATTACTTGCATGCCTTTGTACATTCTGCAGCATAACACATTTGCATGTTTACCTTGTATTGTGCGACTCTGCACAAGCCATTGATTCCAATTCCTCTTGCTCAATATTGACATTCATATCTTTTTCTAGAACATCTGATTCCTCATCCACTTCCATGTTATTTTTCCATTTGTGGTGTAGTTTCTTCTTTACAGCTTCCTCTGCTACATATTTTTTTAAGCAAACATAATTCTCTGGTTGCTCTTGTAAAAAGACATCTAGTACCTGAAATATGTGCCAATTTCTAAAATGAGAAATGATCTTTACGTGAGAAAATCATTAAAAATTATAACCAAAATCTTTCTTTATGGGAAAAACATGCTGGCAATTAATTGAATGAATTAAATTCATTATGTTACTTTGTATAATTTTATGGGTCCATAGTGTGGGCCTGTCAGGTATTGCAATCTATTTGCTATAGGGGATTTTATTTCAGAGTAGTGAAAAATATTTAATTTTTGGGAGGATAATATCATGCTTAAAACTAATGACCTAAATATAGAGGTCTCCTGACTTATTAAGACAACAAAACCAATATATATTCTAGGGTAGGAGTGGTGAACCTTTTGGTGACTAAGCACCAATGTTTATGAAATAATAGTATACCCTTGACTAGCATGCCAACCTATGAGATAGAGATATCTATTATTTTTGTCTTTAAGAGAAGTAGGATGTTTTTATAATAAAATACTATTTTAAATTGTATTAAAAATTATTTGTTTTGAAGTTCTATATTTTATTTAAGCATATAATGATAATTAGATAAATTAAATATAAAAAATCTATATCAATATATTACATTTTTTATGATTTGAAACAACATGAAATTATAATTTATATGAAACAAAAAGTAAGAAAAATATCACTGATATTATTAAACAATGATAATAAACATCAGTCATCAAATCTGTAAGTCACTCATATAAATTTCAGTTTTTATTGAACCTATAATACAAAATCTCTGTGCAGTTGCCCTTAGGACCACCGGCCACTTTGTGCAATTGTTTTGCTATTCCCGTCCTAGAGAACCAGAACACTTACTTTCTTTTTTAAACATTTTATCTTTGGTGATGTTTGATATTTGCTTTTGTTGTTATTTGATATTTTTGATTACAAATACTAGTAAATTCATGTGCATGTCATAGGCATTCATGTGGTGTTACATGCCATTCTTTCAAGCGGTCTGTTATACAGAGCTTTCTTACACATGATGTAATAGGTACTTTTTAAGAACAATGTTACAATTTCAGCCATCTTAAGATAAGTACCGTTCATGTACAAAAAATTTCCTATTTTTTACCTTATATTGGATGCACATTATTCTTTTAGCATGTAATCAATTGAACTGATAGTAAAAACAGTAAATAAATCAATGTGCTTATGGTATTGCTAGAGAGAAATCTGCACCTGATATGTCACATGAAAAGAGTTCATGTGATTTGAACTAAAAAAAGAAAAAAAATTACAATCACAAAATTCCCGACTCTAATATAGTCATTCCTTAATTTATATTAGGAAAAGATTTAAAGACTTCTTATGAATTAACCCTTATCTTCAAAGACCTTTTTGAATGTCGTAGTATACTCAATTTTCAGTTACTCTATGATATACTGACCATTGAAAGGTTCTTCTAGGTTGGAAGCACCATCAGTGAACACAAATTTTGAGATACTTCCTATGTAATTTATATTATGAGTAAATAAATGATAAAGTAAATATTACAAATAAGTTGAAGGTCCCATGACATTATAAATTACTCACTGAATACCCAGGGGCGAAGAATATTACTATAAAAGAATATTAAGTATATACTTAAGACCATGATACACTAACCTCAATGCCAAGAATCTCCGGTAGCATAAAAGGCTTTAACCATTCCACAAGTGGAGAAATTTCTCCAGAATAATAATGCCCATTTTTATGGTAAAATATAATACCATCGAGACTAGAAGAATTACTAGCCCACATTGAATTGACTCCCACTTCATGGGCCAAATCAGATGGACTATAAGGAAACCTGGGAAGAACTTGTAATTGTGGCTTATTCTTAGAAGTAAAGTTTTGCAACTCTGGAGTTTCTTCAAATTTAGTCTTCAGCCAGTAAAAACGAAATTCTGCCTAAAAATAAAAATATAATCTCAGAAAGTTATGTCCATGCACTTTGGAGTGAAAACAATAGAAGCAAAAAACTTTTTGATGATTAGGAGCCTCTGTAAAACTAGATAATATGTATTAGTTCCTATTTGCTAAGTGTAATCAGAGTACCCAGAATTGAACAAGGACAAATATAAACTAATAAATATTCATCCTTTAGCACTAATGAAAATTGTCTGAATGCAGCTTTTTTGTTGATTAAAAAGGTAAAGTATAATACATAGAAGTGTTGTAAAAGTGCAGTAATTTAATTATAAGTTAAAGGGTAAGAAAGTATTTATTTTTTAAAACAACTCATTACTTGTTAAGACACTTAATTTAGGCACTGAACATATGTATGTACCTTAATATGTTTAAAATTACTGGTTGATTAACAGATGCATGAATGTTTGGCCTTAAAATAATATCACAAAATTTTACATTGGTGTAATTATCATTTAATTAATTTTATTTTGATAATTTCAGGCAATATATTTTATTTATTCAATAATTTCTAAAATAAAAAATCCATCCAACTTATTAAAAGTTTATTATTTAGGCTACAAGTTATGTAGGAGGAATGAAGTTCATCTTTTCAGGATTAACTACATAGAAGTTTCTAATATCCATAACAAATAAAGAACAATATACTGTTCTTGCATATGTTTTATTGTGCCTATGATGCATTAAATCAACACCTCTTAAGAATAAAGGAATTATCAAACCTTGGTTGTCAAAAGGGATACGTCAAAAAATGGTGTAAAAAGTGATATCTCAAAATATAATTGTAAAAGGGGATAATTCAAATACTTATTGAAAATATGGATATCTCAACTTCTCACAAAAAGAGGTAACTGAAATCATTATTTAATGGGACATATCTTGAGATATGGTTTTGAAAGGAGATAACTGAAATTAAGGACAAACATTTCTTACCAGACTAGTGTATTTTTAATTTATACTATTAAAAAAAGTTATTTTAAAGATATAATGGCATAGTATGATTTGTTCAATGTGGGAGAATATTATTTATTGCAAATATTAAACTCATATTAAATTGTTGCTTAATTTTTGGAACTCATCTTCGAGGTGATAAAAACACAAGTTCTACAAATAATGTCACATTTTACTCTAAAAATTAGATTTTTGCAATAAATAATATTTTCCCACACGAAGGAATTTTTCTACCTCGCAAGATTTTAAAAATAAAGGTTTTTAGCAGTTATAAATTAAAAATACACTAGTCTAGTAATAAATTCTTGAGATTCCACCTTAATTTCATCATCTCCTTTCAAAACTGTATTTCGAGATATGTCCCATTACATAATGATTTCAGTTAGCTCATTTTTTGAGAAGTTGAGATATCCCCCTTTTTAAAATAATTATTTGAATTATCCCCTTTTACAAGAAATTGAGGTATACCTTTTTTTTGACATTGAACTACTTTCATTATTTGTAAAACATTGCCTAGTCTGAATTCAGGTATAATGTTAAATGCCAGGGCATCTCAAAGAACCAATCATTACTTGTAACATATATAATAACTTTTAGCAGCATACTAAGCTTAGTGGGTAGCAGAAAGCAAATATTTGATGCATATAAACCTTATATACCTCACTGATTGACTATCTTATCAATATTTTACAAATACAGTGCAACTGCTACAGGTTAATTAGAAAACTGCATTCAACTTCACTAAACTTGGTGGGCGTATGGTACTTGATTGTTCATGATAAGAAAATGAGAAAGAGCTAGAATTGTAAGTGTCCTGAAATAATGATAATTCAAAAATTTATTAGTGATAAGTTAAAAAGTGTCCATAATTATCAAGTCAGGTTTTAAAAATAACAGTCAAATAAATAAATGAATATAATAGGATAAATGATTTGAGGTAATGGTGCAGATTTAGAAAGTAATGGGTAACTATGGCTGACTATGACTCTATAGAATTTATATTTGGAGCTACAGGAAACAAAGGGAATAAAAACACGTACATATATGACATGTAATGGAAAAATAGAAAAAAAATTCTTAAGCCTTAACCTCTAACAAAGTTTTGTAATTATGCCATGTATATACAGTCAAACCTTCATAATTTGAACTGCTAAGGGGAAAAGGAAAAATTAGAAATCATGGAAACTTCAAATTAAAGAAATACATATATGGCAGCCAGATGGGATTGAAAAAATTCCAATTATTGAGGTTGGATTGTAAATATGACAAGTTTTAGCCTAGTACTCTAAATGATTTCAAAGATATACATTTTGCTTTACTTACAACCTTACATCTAGTCAAACTTATTTACTTTAGTGCAATGTTTCATCATATATATTTGATTTTGAGTGAATGATCTTGCAATGCATTCAACAGAGGTATTATGGGATCCTCGAAAATAAAATATTCATTCCTACACAATTTAAGTCTGATATCTTTTAAAAACAGCATTATGCATCCTGGATTTCTCCAGCATTAGTTTTTAAACATATCATTTCTCATTGTCTGTAACATTGTTGTATTTTTGAATTTGCCTTTAAATTTATTTTTATTTATTCTTTGTAATGATGACAGTTATCATAGCTGATGCTATGCAATGACGGAATAAAGATTATTATTATTACAGCCAGTGAAAAATCTTGTAAAATAAAGGTTGACTGTTTCACATAATTCATATTTTCTATGTAAGTCCTTAATACCCCTGAAATTTGCACTGCACAACTGATTAACATTGGAACTGAAACAACAATTAAGATTAAACAGAGAATTCAGTTTTATTGGATTTTCATTTTGGTACCACAAGATAAAATAACTGGTTATTGTCTTTAAAATAAATGATTAATAGCCATTGATGGTGCCAGTTTAAATGGAATATTTTTCAGAAAATCTCTTTTGGAGATTATTTTATCTTCATAGAATGTCAAAATCCAAAAGAAAGAAATAATCACATGATTTAGAGTGACCTGTTCTATTACCTGGTGTCCAACCTTATATGCATGAAACAACCCTACTCTCTATTTACTATGGAGAATTCTCCTCTCACATTATATATAGTATTTTATTCTGGGGTACTTCTACCCATGCTGAAAACATTTTTAAAATTCAGAAAAGGGATAATTGTCGAATTGTAAATGAGCATATAGTTGCACCTTGTAGACCTATTTTAAAAGACTTGTTCTGCTTCCTGAGCCTTGTTTGTATATTTTTATTTGCCTATTAAGTATAAAAAATAATTTGTTTCTTACTGTAAAAACTGTGATGTTCATACATATGAAACTAGGCATAGAAACAATTTGCATGGCTGACCGGGTTAGCCTGGTGGGTAGCGTGCTCGCTGGCTAACCCAATTGTTGCAGGTTTGAATCCTGCCTAGGGCATGGGTGTTGTTTTTTCTATGATTTGAAGAGGTGTGAAATGACCATAGCCGTCGAAGCACTCTATAAACAATAATACTACTTCTACTAACAATTTGCATAGGCCCTTTGTGTACACTCATGGCTCAACAATAGGACCAAATCCCATTGGTTTAGTTCTGTACAGCAAGTAAGGTGACGAATTCAAGGGAATTAAAAAGGGCTTATCTTTAAGATCAAATTTAAAAAGTTTTAATGGACATCAATATTTTATTCAATCCAAGAATTCTTGGAGAGTGAATCTAAATAATGTATATACATATGTGAAATGTATCTTCTTTTGGTGTGTACTGATGAAATGCTCATTTTTTCTTTTAATATCACTTATGACAATAATGTGTCCTATATCATAATGTGTATAAATCATAGTTATGATCTCTGGACAAACAAATATTATTATTATTATAACAACACCCTTACTTTATAATATATTAAATTAATACAATTTTTGCTCAACTATGCAATAAAGATCTTTTTCAGCCTTGTGTATGAACTAGAAAATTTGCCAATAAGCCAAAGTAGATCAAAGTGAACCTACATAACTTCTAAGCTATATCTTGTAATTATGTCATGGATTTAACAATTAAAGCAATGAATTTCTTCATGAATTAATGTAAAACAATTTTCATAGAAAATTACTCTAAATTCACATTTGTGTGATCTAATTTGTGACTCTTAATTGCTATATTTGTATAATAATTAAAAAACTTATTATCCAATAGCTTTCTCTTCTGGACCCTTTCTCTATCGCAATAATAATCTTTATTCAACAAAGAACAGAAATATGCTGGTCTAGATGGGGTCACAAATGCATAACGCATCACTTAAAAACAACACTTCAAAAATGTAATTAAAATCATTCTTCAATGGAGAACAAAGTATTTGACAACATCCATTTCTCAATAACATTTTGGAATCTATTGCTGCTGGTTAGCCCAGGTCTGGGTGACAGCATATTGTAAAATTTAACGGCAAGGTTATCAGATTGTTTGAACATTTATGTCAGACTAACTTGGCCTATATCTAGAGAATTTTTGTATCTTGTGTTAAGCATATGGTGTAATTGTTTACATTGGATCTTACATGAATTAGAGATCAGTATACATACTGGCTAATACAGTTATCAGATTCTAATAAGTGCTATAGAGCCATGTGAAACATGGTGGAATTGATCCATGATCTAAGGAACAAGATTCCTACATGACAAATAGTGAGTGGCAGAGCTCTAGTGAGATGGAGCCAGTAACATACCCTACTTTTTTGCATGTGGAGGACAGATTTAACTTCAGCCACATGCCCACAAAGCCTGAAGCCATAACTGTTAGAAAGTAGACTGACTTAAAAAATTCCTCTGGAAGTTTTTGAGATTCCTTATATTCAATTTAATTTTTTATTTGTCTAGGGATCTAGGAAGATATAAGACACATCAATCAGTTTATATATGCATAAAATAAATAAGATATACAAACTTACTCACAAGGAATTAAGGAATTCATCCACAGAATAGAGCGGCTTGTCATGTAGCTCCTTTTTCACATTGATTTTAAAGTTAGATATCTCATTTGTCTCTTTTATAAGAGAACTGAGTTTATTGTATTGGATAATACCCATAGATTTTGGGCCAACCCAAGATTTTGGGTTGATTTAGTCCTTATGAAAGGTTGGTGAATGTCATAATACTGTCTGGTATAATGACTATGTATATTCCCATATTTGTCATATTGTTTCAGACTCTGTCTCATGTGTGACACAGCAACCAATATATAGACACATGGAACAGGTAAAATACTGAGGTTACGGAATAGAGGTTGGCATGGAGTATGGTGGGGCACATCCGCAATAAAGCGAACAATGAGTTTTTGAATCTTAAATATTACATCAGCAAATGGAGAGGAACCCCACAGCAGAATACTGTACAGGAGATGGGAATAAAAAGCACCATAGTAAATTGCGAACAATACTTCGAGTGATACTGTCGTCGTTATATAAGGAGATTTGCTTAAAACTACTACGCTCCAGGAGAGCTTATAGTCAATGTGGAACCCAAGTAACGTAACAGAGTCCAATGTATTGTAAACATCACATATAAGGTATTGTGTTTTCTCAGAGTTCATCAAAAGTTTGTTTGTCAAAATATGGCTACTAGTTAGGAATGCACAACTTTTACTTGTCCTGTATCTCTTCAGGTTTGATAAAGTTCTCAAGGATAATTTTGTCGTCAGCATACAAAAAGAGATATCCTTCTATTCAATATTCCAAGACGAAGTTCTAGATACACGGAATATAAGCTAAGCAATTATGCAAAGTTACGTGCTTTAGAAGACTTACCTCACATTCATTAAAGCCTTGGCCTTTCCAAAATATCACATCGAGTATGTGGCAAATTGAATTTTCTTCACTCCAAATACAATCAAGAATGGTAGGTCCATATTTGTATTCTCCTTTGCTGCCAGCGGGCAATGCACACTGAAACTTTCTCAGGAACTTCCCCCATTTTGTGAACATTTTCGTGACACCCTAGAGCAGTTAATACATAGAAATTAAATAAAAGAGCAATTTAAATGTCAAACTTAGAAAAAACTAATTAACCTTTCGAGCAATTAGTACACATCTCTTTCCCACTGGTGTCGGTATAAAATACCAATTGTGCAGCAAGTCTTCAGGGATTTCCATCATCCATTCCGAAAACATCAACATTTTACGAATTCCGCCCCTCGTTTTCCTCTGAATCTTCTAGGATAAATGCAAATGCATCATTTTATGCATGCAATAGAAGATAGCACACATATGACTAAAATAAATCACGATTTTAAATATTTCTTTTGGCAGCTATGCATATGGCAATGGCAACTTCATTACCTCGATTTGACCAACTTCCATGTCTTCAGTAAAAGATTCAGATTCTTCATTTTCGTCGAATTCAAGATCTCTGTTGAGATCAAACAGTTCGTGTCTTCTTCTACAATGGATAAAATAGAACAGAAAAAACTTCCTGGGCCGAAATAACTTGATATAATAATTCGACCTAAGTCAATTTTATGCTATTGCTGAAACAATTTTTATAAAATTAAAACTAAATATTTGTTCAAACTTACTTTTTCTGTGTTTCCAATAATCTCCTTCGTCTTTCTTCTTGATTAAGACCACCTCTCTTTTTGTAAATATCGCGGTGAGAGGAACTGGTACTTGGCGCAGATATATCATCAACATTATCTAATTTATGAGTTAATACATCCATCGTGATAACGACTGAAATTTAAAAACTACACTAGAACAGGAAATAACTCATCAGAATACTGTTTTAATGCCCATCGCTCTGTATCTCTTCTCCTTTGCAAGTTAAACAAGTGGCACCAGCGAACTTGCAATATTTTGACAAAGGAACAACGATAAACCCCTTGCGAAATTGCGCTAAAGCCATGGCACAGTCTAAACTAGTAAAAGTAGTTTTGACTGTGGCCATGGCTTGGCATCTTCAATGGGGAACCCTGGTCGTTTGAGAATCAGCGCCGGGTATATAAAGTAATGTCGAAACTTGAATATTTGGCTATAAGAAGGGGGGGGGATAGCTTTTCCAGGAATTGAAAAGGACGCCAAGAGCAATTACGACTAACGGATCACGTTTTCAACGTTTACCGGCGTGTTTAACGTTGTGCCACAGCAATTATTATTTTCAGAAAGTAATTTTCAAGAATGGGACGCAGGCACTGCTCAGTAAATAACTGCGCTGGCAGCATTTCAAGCACGAAGGTGTTTCAATCTCCCAGGACCATGGAAAGGTATGTTGAATAGTTTTATTATATTGTTAACATAGAAATTTTTTAGTTTGACGTAAACATTAGATTATCAATAATGTCAAAGAAAATGTTAGAACCATTAATACGTGCTGGAATTTTTGTTCCGATGAAACTAGAAAATGATTTGGACATTTTCTGAAAGACGTAATATTTAAAGGAAATTGTGGTACTCAAAGTTGTAATTACAAACAATTTTAAAAGGATTAAATTTTACATTTGTGAAATGTCTCAGTAATTAAAAAGTTTACGATCTTATGCTTCACTTTGTGGAAGTTATGCATATCCATGGTTGAAATGTAAGAATATCGTAGTTCTCCACAATAGTTCACCGTAGCCATTATTTATCGTTTGGAACCATCAATGGAGAACGTAAATCACTCGTGATGTTCGTCGGAACATCGAAAAAGAATAAATAAATTAGCTAGACGCTGAATCATCGCTTCGTCTAAAATTGTCGTTCGAATACGATTTTCAATGTCCAGGAAGTTCGCCGATCGGACACCAAGAAGGCGGCAGCACCGACTTGTGTTCTTGTCGAGCGGTCGAGTTCGAAAGCGTGTTTATTCACGTCGTCATTAAATTCTCAATCGTTAATTTCCTTATTAAATCAATCCCTCGAGTAAATATATAGAGTTTAATACATAGAATGTGAAATAAGAATTATTGAAAACAATTAATAAAATGCGAAACACAAATTACTAATGTTATGATATCTAATTGGAACAAGAAACATATATTCATTCATCTTCCATTTAATATGAAACACAAAGTTGAATATTTCAGGAAGAAATTAGTAAAGTATAGGTGAATTATACATTTTAAATATTGTAATTGTACGTCAATGGAATATTGTTAACGCAATATGAAAATCAAGAAGTAACTTAATTATAATATACTATTATGACTTTTATTGTCCAGAAGAAACGTTATCATTGTTGTAAAAAACAATCACTCCATCAACAAACTTCACAGGTGATACGAAAAGATTAAACATTAAAGAGGAACTTACGAGAAATAACTCTAGTTTCATAAAAAAATTACATAAATATGAGACCATTGTCATTGAAGTAAGATTATACTATGGCAAAAATAAGCTCATTTTAATTAATATTCCTTATTCAGCAATGCAGGATATAAGCTGAGAAATAATGTTGATGGTCTATGTTAACATTCCAAGTGCCAACAAACAAAATGCACAGAATAATACGTGAATTAATACCTTATATTATGACACATGTGTAACAACATTTTACAAGCTCATTTCATAATGTTAATAATAAAGAATTGAGTAATTGAAATGCTATCGCGGATTCTTATTTTACCTCATAAATATATTAAAAAAATAAAATCATAATAAATTATAATTGTACATTTTACACCATTTATAATTCATTAATTCAACTCAATTGAATACATACTTCAGATATTAAATTCAAAGAAACAAATGAAAACATTACACAAAAGCAATAATGATCCCGCTAACACACTGAAATTCTATCAGTGGGTGTCTTTATTAGCCCGGTAATATAATTAATTTAAGACTGAATAAAGAGGAACTTAATGGACATAAATGTATATGCATTCTTGATAAAAAACAATTTTGGAAAAAATGAAGACCATATTAATTTAAGGAAGTTCATGTAGTGGAAAAAACTAAGCCCATGTTATTTTTATATTAATTTTTAAGACTAGATTTTTTATCACTTTTTTGAATCTATAAAATTTTGGTTTTACATTACCTGTATAATATAAATGTTTAGCTCAACAACAAACTCTTTAAGTATGAGTATCCTAATGTCATTCAGGTATTTTTAATGATACACGCACAAGGAAAATATTACATGCATAATACAGGAAATGCAACGACAAAGGATTTAAGAATGGGATGAATAATCGATTTACGATGGATACATGCCCTAAACGAACACTGTGCATGAGGACACAATGAAAATTCGTCAATCCTGATGAAAATTTTTATAAATGTCACACTTTTCCAGGTAATTTCATTCTCTTCAATGTTACATAACTGAAGTTATACAACATTGAAGCGTATAATATTGTAACCTACTAGTCTTGTAATGTTTCTGAAAATTTTGGTACTGCTATCGGAGGTTTAATTCCAACCTCACCAAAAAATGGCCCACATTTTGTGTGTGCTCGTATCTACAACCATCTTTTTACAAAGCCTAAAGGCATTTTTGCAGTAGGGAAATTCTAATGTCAATTGAAGAATTTTCTCGAGAATTCATTTTATAGCACCTCAGAATATTTGAACTGTTAATTGTATGTGTGTTGTATTTAATTGATGCCTTCCCATGTCTCTATGACCAAAAAAAAAAGGAGAGAGAATTGGAACGCTATCAGATGTCAAGTCTGAGTTCCAGTCTCTTTCCAATTCTCTCTCT
>WURS02422040.1:0-16731 GCA_011762765.2 Rhinocypha anisoptera
GAACTTCATTCCTGCTGCAGGCTAGGGTTACTGATTCAAAGCACTTTTATAGCACAGAAACAACACTAGAGGGAGAACGATAAAACGTGCAAACAAGAACCTTTTTTCTGTATGTCGCTGTGGAATTGTAGGGCAAACAAAGTTCGACCCAAATAATTTCAGGGCAAATTTCTAAATCAGACCGGCGCTTTGCTGGAAGATCAGAAGAGACAGCTAAGTGTACACCACCACCCCGTTTGCCCAATCTGTCGCGTCTAAAAATTTGATGAGATTTTGAAAGCGGCCGCTCAGAATCAGAAACATTGTTGTTTAGCCACTGTAGGGTGTCAAATGAAACAACTTGTCTCTTTGAGAGCCAAAACGCTACTGTCCTTTATTTTCTGTGTTACAACCTCCCCCCGAGGGTTTTCTCAAATGTCCCACGCCTCTCGATATCGGAAACCTACCCCCTTCCATTCCGGGGTATTTCCAATGGCTTGGAAAAACCCCGAGGTGGCCGACCGCGACTTCAACCGCTACACTTCCTCCCCCTTCGAAAGCATCGCGCCCCCGTGATCACATCCGCCTATGCTTGGTTGGAACGTGAAGTGTCGTCGGCCTCCTTATTCTGGTCCGCAATTCCAATCTTTATGAAACAAAGGAAAAGGAGAGAAGAAAAAGAGACCCCTCGGCCCTTCATTCGTTAGCGCCCGGCTTGAAGTCTTGGCTTGGAAAAACCCTGAGGTGACCGACCGCGGCTTCAACCGCTAAAGCCACGTTTCAGTTAACGACACGACATTGTAGCACTGTAATTCGTGCAGAAAGGAATCGATGTCACTTGATTAATTTTTTTAACTGCGCACATTTTGGTAGTAGATACTTAAACATAAATCGGGACCAGGATTCAGCTGAATATCGAATATCACCACACAATAGTATCACAAACAACAGCCAGAGGAACCACCGAGGCAACCACTGCCGTAGCCTTGAAGGAGCCGCGTGGACCCCCCGACGGCGCCGCCGCCAGACAACCACCGCTGAGACTCCATGAGCTCGCCGGGGCCTGGGCGAGGGGATGACCGGGTAGTGGGGGCCGAGGAGGGACAAAAAACCGGAAGCGTAGACGGAAAATGTATAATATCTCTAGCTGTAAGTTGCTTGAGGAACTGCGGGCACTTTTAATTTTTAATGGACCAAATTCTTATATATATATATATATGTGTGTGTGTTTATCGATGTTTCTATATATCTATGTATATCTATCGATGTATATATATATATATCTTCGATATTTATATATATGTACATATATATATGCATATATATATATATATCTATATACACATACACACGATGTATAGTCATGGAGAGGCACACGTATATAGGATAGTTTAATAAGGTCATAGGCGTGACACACCAGACACATGACATAAATAGTTATTGAACTAGTCGGTGACAACCACTCTCTTCAGATGACGAAGGGAAATATAATTTAAAAGTATTTTGCAATTATATTTAGCACAAGCCAAGTGATAAATATAATAGGGACAGTATGTGTATTTACATACACATGCAATACAATAAGCATTGAAGATTGAGGCATGATGTTGTGGAATGCGGACAGATTCATAGTGAAACGAAACGATGAATTTCAAAAGATAAAAATTCCATCATGACTCGGATTTCAGAGTCAATACACCTTCTTTTGAAGATGGTGATTGTCGTCTGAACACTGAAAACACAGAAACACGAGTCATAATAGGATTTTTATCTTTTGAAGTTCGCCAATTTATTTCACCGTGAACCGTACGTAACTATGTTTCGGTGTGGATCTCCAGACAGTTCAAGGAAACCTTAGTGTCCTTTGTGATTTAAAACCTCAATTGGGATAGCAAATTTGACAGCAAGAGAACTTCTCGCACAACTTCCAAGAAATATCCGTGACCTTCTCTCAAGACATATTCTTACGTTACCGATTGAATATATTGAGTGACGCCAACTATCTCTGGATGGCCATTTGAAAATGTGTCAAGGTAAAGGGGGGTAATCCTTTCGGTTGGCGTTTGAAGGGAGAAAGAAAGGTGAAATGCAAGGAGGTCGATTACTTATTGATGGTGAGGTTGAATGAAAGAGGCTACGTATCTCGGAAGGAGTTCCTCTACAACGTACTAGTTGCAGTGGCAGTTACCAATAGCTGATCGTCTACACAGAGGATAATGACATTAATACGACCTCATCGAATCCTACCGATTCAATGAAACCGAGGCCTTTAAGCTTGCTACCTTTTCTACTTCCTAGGCACAGCTGTTTTTCCTTTCCCTCATTCTTTCACGAAATAAATCACCTCACTTGATCGGAATGCATTCCATTTTCAACTATTAGCCTAGTCTATAAAACTGTCTTTTTTTACTCTAAAGATGAGGAGTATTTCGTATTCTATAAAGCTCAGTTACAACGGATGGCCAGATAATTGAGTTAGGGCATTAATTTATTTGACTAATTCTATTATTTTGCTCTGTTTTCTCATATGTGTATTGTATTTCTATAATTTAAATTGATTGCTTGTTTGTTTCCAAAACCTGACGACGAATACGTTAAACTTGAAGCCGATATAAAAGCACCAATAACCTACCGCCCTAATTCAGTAATGGCACAGTAATTAATCGATCGATGTATGCTTTCATAAAAAGTCGTGGCAGCCCAGTAGGTAGAGCACTAGGCTACGCGAGGTGGAGCTCGGGTTTAGGTCCCAGTGACGCCTTCAATATATTCGTTTTTAATCTGAGACAAGTATTTTTTTCAAATAATAAAGAAATGGGAAAAAATAAAGCCACTGGGAAAAGATGAAATAAAAATTTAAACGATTAAATACGGAGGGCATCAGCTAGTACAGGAATTCGCGAAATCATTAAAAAATTATAAATGCAGAATTAGTAAAACCAGAATGAAAAGAAAGTATCCTATAACATTTTCCAAAAATGACGGTAAAAAGGCCACATCAAATTACAGAGGAGTCAATTTAATTGGCACATCATTAAAATTAGCTACAAGAGTAATAATTAAAATAAAATAAAATTAAGGCATTGAAGTAACATTGAAATCGCAGTGCACCATCATTAATGGTTGAAATTAAGAAAAATAAACTCTTCCGCGGAAAGCGCAGAGTTAATTCGTGATACTTTTCGAGGATTCCGCACAGTGACACCTGAGATTGTAGCTCAAGGGAAAGCTCTGAAATATTTTACCTCGCCTATAAACTGTGATAAAATATGCTCTACACAGATTTTACACTAGATTCTTTTGCAGCGTTTGTATAAATTTTGAATGACAAAATATCAATAACGGTAAATATAGGGCAAAAACGGGGCCCATAGGTATCTAAAGAAGGGTGAAGACAATAGGAAGAAGATGATGATAAATGAAATGGATTTTTATTTTCGGCGATTAACTTTTGTTGGCAGCAGCAGTATAGCTATGATCTTCCATTAACTTCCTCAGAAATAAATTTATAGTCTATTTTGTATTATATCTAAGCCGATACCACCGGAAATCAAATATCAACCGAGCCGTGAGGTCTACATGAATGATCTTGAAGAGTAATCTTAGTACTTCACAAGAAAAAGGTGCTACTAAGGTGAGAATTTTAAATTAAATTTTGTAGAGCGAATATCTTTATTTCCGGTCAATAATAAAGTTAAATGTGTCGTCGAATAACAATAAGCATTTAATACGTGGAATAATACCTATTAAGAAGTCGTAAATGACAGGAAAAGAAAATAAAAAATTCAAATCAATTTCGGTTCAACTTGGTGAAACCACATTATGAAAAGAGAAATAAAACTTTGTAGGTTTCACGGGAGAATTTTAATATATCAAGACCGGTTTCGTCAAATAGTTGACATCAATCTCATATGTCAACTATTTGATGAAACCGTTCGTGTTGTTTATTAAAAATTTCTTCTGTGAAACCGAGTTTTATTTCCTCTGTTCAAGAAAAATAAGTCTTGTGCAAGTTTGATTAAGTACTGACGGAATATTTATAAATCCATGCTATACTAGTATGCAACAAAATAATAAGTGGTCAATGAAAATAGTTTCGAATGTAAGAATAAGGATATATTTTGATAGATAAGCGGAATAAATTTCTCAGCCCCCCATCGCTAGCACAATGTAGCGCCGTTAAAGTTGACACACACGGGCATTTGGTAAATAAAACACGGGCGAAGAGAGGGAATTGGTGATTTCATTGTCCAATTTTGAAAAACTAATTATTTAAACTCCCGATGGAGTAATTGGTTGAGGAGAAATTGAAGTTTCGTGGTTGATATTTCCTATTGATGCGAACGCTGAGCATATGAGGGAAATATGTGTCCTTCAAATGATCGATTCCACGGCCTATTTTCCATTTTTGCTTTTTCCATTTTCGTTGTTAATGGCTCACAGGATTATAACGATCATGGCACGTTAAACTCTCACGATATAAATTTCTCCATGAACCTTTCGAGTAGTCTTCGACGGCATCTCATCCTTGGTTTTCCAGATTTCGACTAATTACATTAAAAATTGATTTGTGCTCAACTCACGAAACTTCGAATAAAAAGATGAGGGCACTTTAATAAATGAGCAGGTGTAGATGGTAGTGAAATTTGCATTCACTCACATTTTCACTCAAAAAGGCTGGCTGATCATTATTCAGCTGATTATTATTGAATTCAAAACTAAACCGAAATGGTGTACTTGTCTTAAGAAACCAAATACTCTTGGAGGGCTTCGATAAGGTGCGTAATATTTAGTTAGTAGCGTTCATCAATGCCTATCCTTAACTGACTATGTAAAGTCATTCAATAAAGAATACGTTCTTGAGCCATACGAGAGAAAGAAGGTTAGAATTAATTCTGCAGCGTCAACATTAAATCCGTAGTAGTAGTAGTATTTTTGTTTATACGGTGCTTCGACGACTATGGTCATTTCGCATCTCTTCAACTCATTGAAAAAACCCATCTGGACAAACACAACATCCATGCCCTGGGTTCGAACCCTCGACCTTTGGGTTAGCCGGCGAGCACGCTACCCACCAGGCTAACCCGGTTGGCATTAAACCCGTGCGACTTGCATTTCTCTGGAGGTAATTCTTCCAAGACGTAAAGATATAATGGAATACTACGAGTTTCCAGAAATGATTAAGGCATCGATAGAAGTTAGAATGTCAGGTAAGCGAGACAGGGAGAGAGAAAGGAAATAAGAAATTTCGTACCGTGGAAGAATGATTCAGCACCAGGCAAAGCATATGATGGAGTTATACAGTGCCACAGCAAAACCAAATTATTTACAGGACAGCAGCTCCGTTTATCAGTTTTCTGGGCCCATAACAGAAATATATTAACCAGTTAACTTGTGATACTACCTCATAATTAATAATGAATGTCTTTCAGGTGTCCTTCCTGTATCCAGTGACTCCCATCCTAGGTCTTCCAATAATCGTGAGAGAATTTCGTTCTCCCCCATTCCTCCTTGGTTATTTTGTGAGTTTTTCTTTTTTTTTTGAACGACTCCATCAGATTTTCCCGTTCCTTTTTTTTTTGTTTCGGCTCGCAAAATTAAATCTTTCCGCGCGCGTACCCAAACGCCTTTTGTCCCACTGGAAAAAAAAATGGATATCTGTTATGGGGACTATGGTCTCCAGCGTGGTGTCCACGTCATGCGACGGAGGGCGAGGGCGCGGCGCCCCCTGGCCTTTCCACAATTTCCTCTCTTGAACCTCAATTAATAACGGCGAGCCGAGACGATGGCAGCTGCGTCACGTCCACGCCCTCGGCGAAATAAATGTGAATGCGGTGTCCGGGCACTTTTCGTTGCTTATCCCGTTCGCTCTCTTCCCCTCCCTTCCTCTGCTTCACCACTCCCTCCCTCCCCCCCGACTGTTCCGCGAAATTCGTGAACAGTTTAATCGTGGTGGCCCCTGACGGGTGACGCATTTAAATTGCCCCACGTCCCGCTCCCGGGGAAGAAAAAAAAAACCCGTCGAAATCATTTGCAGAGCGAAGGGAAGTGGCTGTCGGAAGCCGATTCTCTCCACACTCGAAAATTCAACTTTCACTCTCCCGCCGAAAAAAAAACACGAGAGTGAATGCCCGCCCCTGGCTTGTCCGGGAATCAATCTTGCGAGGTGTAGCCGAAACTGTAATGAATATTATTATCGCCGCTATGCTTAATTCAGGCAGTAATCCCAAGAGGTAGATCGTCCTGGTGTGGGTAATTGGTACTAGGAAGCTGATACCCATTCACGATAATCTACTGCAAAAAGAACCGAGTGAGATAAAAGAGGGGATAAAGATCTTTCCTACGACATTTTCTTTAGACACCATAAAACCAGAAATACCCTCACAAACAAGGTTTATCCATAAAAAAAGAACATCGATTTGAACCGAACGCTGTTATTCGGTTATTGACCATCATACACTGAGTGTTGAAATGCCTTCCCTGAGACCTCCTCTCCTGCACGGAACATCCTACCGCGGGAAACCCCTCTCTACCTCGGGCCTGTTATAACTTTTAAATTAACGAACCGTGAAGAGGATCATCACATCTTTTTTTATCATAAAAACGAAAATATTTTCGCAAAAACTGCAGAAAATATGAAGAATGTGAGACAAATCAAGTCTCCGTCCGGCAACAGATGAAGACGTCCCACATATGAAATATGTGGATAAAAAAGTGTAACGACCAACTCTTAGACTATTTCTTTTAACAACCGTACCCAGTACGAAGTATTCTTATTTTTCGGAACGGTATTTCAGTGTCAATGTCTTGCGTTTATGCATGGAATGCTAAATCAAAGTGTTGCCCAAAAATGTTAACCCACAAAATACTTGTGGAATAAAGTATAGTGGCGACTATAATACGACAGATAGTGAGAATATGCCAATTATTGAGAATCATTGAGCAATAATCTGAGAGTCTCATGACCACAGGTCAAGTTGATCATTTAATGTATTGTCATCACTCCTTAAAATTGAGAGAAAATAAATTACATAAAAAATAAATGCTTATAGAGAAAAAAATTACCATTTATGGCCTAAATGGTTAATTTTTTATCTATAAGCATTTTTACAGTTTCGTATAAAATAGCTTTTTTGTTTACTGGTTTTTACTCACATTTTTACGGATATGTGGCTTTTCTAACGCCCAACATTCAGAAAAATTATTTTTACATAAAAACAACACCGATGCCCCTGTAGGGATTAAGCAAGGATTCAGCTTCGGATCCGGGTACGCCGGTTAGAAGGCGAAAGGACCCACCAGTTTATCCCAGTCAGCACACCTCATCCTGCAAATGACCTGTCATGATTGAGAGTACGTTGTGTAATTCGGTGTAGATTCTCGAAGTCAACTGTCGCACTGAAATGTTAGAACCAGTGCAGATTGGAACTGAAGAAAGAATTATAGGGATCTGAAAAGGCACTTTTTAATATTCAACCCTCTGGTAAACTCTCCCTCTGGACTCCGCCAGCCACTCTCTCTGCATCCCTGTCTTCGTGAGTCTGTATCGGCCCTCGTGAGTTCAATTGATTGTGCCGATCACCGCCACAGTCCGCTCTTATCCAACGTTCTTATGCCAGAATATTCTAAGGCCTTTGTGTCGACTCAGTTATAAATTCTAAACTTTATGAAAGTAAGGCGAGTTTCCCTTGTCCCTATCTTTCGGAGGATTTATGAGGACTCGACATTTTTTTTTTAGAATCGACTTCCGAAATCCCATATTGACTTCCAGGAGAGGACAATCTACATCGTAACCGGTTCCAATAAGGTTATATTCTGTGGAACATCATAATTTGTTTTATAATTTTTCTCTAATATGACCATCGCTAATAGAGAATATTGGTTCTTTTCTGCATAAGAGGAGGTGTCTAGCGTACGAAACGCAACAAGTTGGAATTCACTAAGCCGAAAAGTGCAAGGCTGAGAAAAAAATAAAATAAGGACAAGCGTTCACATTGCATTGAGGAGATGGAATAATACTTTGCAAATCCAGGGCGAATTGTTTATTTCGACTTGTTTTGCTATCATAATAGAATCATCAGGAACAATGTGATGAGTTCTGATTATTCCTGATGATGCTATTAGTATAATAAAAGTAATGGTAATAAATCATTCGCTCTGCATTTGCAAATTTGTATTCCATCTTCTCAATGTGATATAATTCCACAAATTATCGGCCATAACCGTCTCTCAAAAAATGTTCATGTTGGAGTTGTCCACGGCTGAAGTTATACAGAATCAGTGACATTTGAGCAAAATTCTATTCATTTAAATATAACGACCACATCATGAGCCAAGCCATTACAAGTAGATGATGTAGATGCCACGAAATTCAAAGGAATCTTAGAGAATGTCCAGGATCAGTTAGAAATGCAAATGGTGAAGAGGAACCGGTGTTCAATAACAGTGTTGTCATCTCCAATCACTAATAGGATAAATGAACAATTCTTAAAAGACCATAGGACAATCTCCTAAAATCACGAATAAAATAAAATCATATGCAATGTAAAACAGGGAAAACTATTCATGAGACAATTTTTGAGAGATTCAACGGGGGTAGGATATCATCATTTACTGGATAATCGCGCAACAAGTGACGAAGACGAAATTACTTTTCTTGGCAAATAGGGAATAAAGTTTTTCCGAAATTACAAATAATAAACCTGATACTATTTTTTACCGGAATATATCTAATAGAATTTAATTCTGCCATGTCTTGGTATATTAAAAAAATCAAAAAGAAATTTACACTACGGAGGATAAACACGATCGATAAATATTTATCCGGAAAGTTTTTTATGTAAACCTAGCATCTTAACCAGGGTAAGATGATATATCACTGAAGGAGAGTGTCAATTTTTTATTTCGAGAACCAAATATCAGTGGTGAGCACGCATTTATGCATACAGGGTGTCCAGAAGGATCATGGAAGCATGAGGAAAATTTAGGGAGCTCATAAATAAGAGCTAAAGTAGACAATAAATTCTCAATTTCGTATTGTAACAGAAGATCTCTAGCCCCGGTCGTGAAGATGTTCAAATTATATATTCCTCTTTGAAAGAAGAGATAAACTACGATATTGAATCAATTTCATTCAAAATATGAGAGTTTATGACGTCCTTTACTAAATAAACTATACACAAAACTAATTAAAAGACTATATATGGTAGTATGGTAGTTAAACTGTGTTCGAAGGATTTCATTAGCGTAGTTTAATGCACTTGATTCTCATACTTAAGTCCTGAATAAATTCCGGGTGCCAGTGTAGTTCTCACAATTCAGAATTTCAATTTATCCTCAGATCTTGACTTCCGCAATGAGGGGGATATTACACCGCTCGTCGTGAGGGATGTCAAGTGTGATCCCATGACGTCTTATGTTAAATGTTTGCCAGGGCGAATTCCATGGTCTGTCCATCTCCGACTCCTTGAAATCTACGTCTAACGGATAACGTTGGTTTCGTTACCATCGTGAATCGAGCGAGGGGAAGAAAGAGTATTTTAATTTATAAGTACTAGAGTCCTTAATTCATCCAGGTGGTCCGATCTTCCCCCATAGGGTTTTACCCTGATAATATTCTCGGTATTGCGGGAAAATGAACTTATTCTGGAATTTTCTAAAAGTATTCCCACTGGCTCTCCACGCTTACCACCGTCCCTACACAAACCCAGTCATAATTACTTTCTTCCTTATCTAAAAGTCACTTTTTGATTATTTCGCTTAAATTTTCTCATCACTATGTATATTTTTTCTGCCGTACTGATTTCGTCTCCTGGGTGACTAAGTTTTTCCACGCCTCAAGATTTGTTATAATACTCGTATATTCAGCCTCATTAATCTCTTTCACATAATTTATATGTAATTATTTTCCCAAGGGGGGGCCGGGGGTTTAAATTGTTTTCCATGAAGTTCAAATCCTCGCAGAATTTTTCTTTCTATTGAAAATTTCATCGCCGTTTTTCGATATCACATAATAGGAAAAATCTACAAGTCTTTTAAACAAATAATTTGTTTAGCAATATCTTCCAGCACATTCCCTGTATCAGTTATCCCAAAAATATTGTCTTCATAGATGGGGTAAAGTTCAAAATATATTTTTCAATCCTTCGATAGTCAAAAGTATAATTCATCATAGAAGTGTATGAAATATTCTTCTGCTATACGCATTCGGTGTACATGAGGCAAAACAACTTCTCGACCCTCCAATTATCACCGTTTCGTCCAACCTGATTAACGTCAAGTTCAGAATTTTCTTTTCTCCCATTAGTTATCGAGTTTCAGTCGAACTTATAAAAGAAATCGAGAACAAATATTGCAATAAGAATTATAATTGGGTATTTTTCTTCGGAAATGGACAATATTTCGGATGAATTAAAGTGATAAAGCACCGACGATGGATGTGTAATTAGCATATTAACCGTTAAAAAGGCTATAGAGTTAGTTCTGCGCGAATTTCAACTTTCGGAAAGCACTTATCGACAGCGAGTCTTTTTTTTGTAGCTTTAGAAAAACTGGCGGTTCGCCTCATGTAAAGTTTTATTGATATGTGATTCCCTTCACAATGAGTAAGTATAGGATATATAGTCCCTTTTCTTTCCAATGCTCTTTCTGACCCCGATAAACGCGGCGCACAGATGAATTGCTGTCTGAATTAGATTAGAGGCTTCCAAGGGCTATATCCCGCATTTGAATCCGAACTATCGGTAACAGCTCTTCACAAGACAATTGCGGGAATCTTAACTGTCCATAGATACAAGGATCCCGAATGGACTTCCTAGGCGATGCACTAGGGTCTTTGCCCTACTAGTGAGTGCTACTTGCCCTCTGACGTAAAAGGCAGACTAATGCTACTAGTCTCGCTCGGCATATGCATCTCGACTTAGCTTATAGGCGAGGGATTCCTGTGATCCTCGACTGTCTGTCTGTTCAGTGAGCTGGCATTTTTCAAATTTCACCTTTTAATAATTTTAGAGAAAAAAAGACATCCTTTGGATTGCCTTCACAACGAAGCGTATAGAGTGACCCATAAGCATCGGAACAAGGAGCTTTAATCAGTAAGTCAAGGTCGGTGGATCTGAGTTTTCTTTACAGCGGAACTATGCAAGCGGACTGCGTTTAACTTACAGAATGATTTAGTATTATTTTCTTCCTATCATTAAAATGGTATGTTTAGGTTTAATAACGAAAACATAACAGTTTATTAAAAGAGCGTGAAAGCGCCTTCTATATGAGTGTACCATTTACTTTCTACCCTAATTTAAAATCAAAGTATGAATTCATTATCACAAACAACTGACGGTATTCTTTAAAACCGTGTATATAAATAGAATTTTGTGAAAATATTGTTATCGCATTTAAGTACAGGAAAAATTAGACCAAGCTTATAAAAACTTTCTTGCAAAATATTCGCACCAACTTAACTAGAATCTATTGATGAAGTTAACAGAGAATTTTGAATTCTCTACTATTTTATAAATGAAATATATTAAATAATTTAAACCATACATTTTCACAATGAGTTCATCAAACTATTATTTATTACTACAACTGTTTTATGTACTGCCATACAATGCGTTCGGGACAGAGACAAAAGTTACAAAGTCTTAGGCTCAAATAATATATTAATCTTTGGCAGGAGACGGTCGGTGGTGTGACAAACCATTGATTGAATCGTCAAGGATGATAGAAAAGTTTTACTTTCTGTTAACGTAGGAGGAGGTATATATATATATATATTTATGTACACACATATACATATTTACATACACACGGTACGCTAGTGATAAACGACCAAAAAACACCGTAAGCTGACAAGAGTCTCTTCACCAAAGCTCAACTGGACTCTCCTCTTTGGAGGGAGAAGGTCACATGTGGACTCAAACCGATGAACTTGATGTAAATTGAATGAGGGTTGATGGGAAGGGAAAGTGGTGCGTCAGGGGTCCCGCGAGGGTAAAACAAGAGAAGATCGCGAAGGAGGAGTAGGAGGATTGAGGCTTGACGTTTAATGTGATGGGGTTACGTAGGGGGTGGTCGATTTTTCTGTGCCGAGAGTCACAACCGCGATGACAGCCTCGAAAGGCCAGATATGGGGCGGCAGCGAAGAGCGTGGAGTGACTGTCTCAGGAGTGTGTCGGCTTCTGTCCTCGGGAGTGCGGTGCTTCGACATCCAAGGGGAATGGATTATCTTACGCAGTCATAAAACTCCATTCAATCACGTTCTTCTTAAAAAAGTCCAACGCTTCCATTCACGCATATATCTCTATAAAGGAGATCCCCAACATAAATTATTGCCTAGGCCTTCGAACGCAAATAATTTAATTAGCCTATATTTCCGAAAAAAAACACGGAAGCGTGACAGAGATAAAAAGAAGTTTAAAAATGGTGAAACCCTTGAAATACAAGTATTAAAATAATCATGAAATCTTAAGGCTAACATAAATCTGAAGACAGGATAATGTCGAATGTTAAAGTTATGAGCTGGGAGGGTGTGTTGAGGTTGGTAGGTTGGTTTTTTGGGCAAACGAATCTTCGGATTGATGATAACCTAGGATGATGTGATGCTGAACGTAATTCAATCAATTTCAATATCTCTCACAATAATATATTCAATAAAAATTATAATTGAGGAAATACTTTAAGATATTATTGTCATATGAAATCTATATTAGATGAAAATATAGTACCGGTATTATGACAAAATTGTCAGGACGCAACTGAAATATCAATTACCTCCTTTAAATACATTGACCGAAATGTTCCTGCAATATCTTTAACACATTCAAAAGTTTCCAACAACTAAAAGGTAGGTTTCATGTGGGTATTCATATGCTATTAACCACAGATAAAAATTATCGCGGGCTTGTCCGGGCCTATAATTTCCTAAAACCCTGTACAGGTTTACTGTTGGATTAATAATGGCCGTAAATTTATAAAAATTGGAACAAATAACTTGTACAATACGTTAAATTAATTTTCTTTCCTCACTACAAAGGTTTCAAATCAGTAATGCTATCTTAGGGTGGCTCTGCCCAGTTAAAAGTGAAATCTGAAAATACATTAGCGGCAACAAAGCGTACAATATCATTTCTGATAGCGATGATTGATAATCTACTAGTTTATGGTATTTTTTATTAACTTCGCATGGGACTACTGTACCCCGACCTAGGGTAAATACTCCTTCATCCTTGAGAACTTCCCACCTACAATCATTCTTATCCAATTCTCTATTACAGTCTTCGATTCCCATCTCTTTATTAACCCTTCCAACCACCACTTTTCTGCCTTTTTCGGATTTCCCGCATCTGCCTCACCTCCCCACAATGACCAAAGCTCCTTCTGTTTTTCTTTCTTTCTATTTTTACAGTCTTTATCCTTCTCCAGACCCTTCGTCTCCAAAGACTATAGTCTCATGTCCTTCCTCCAGAAGCAAGTTTGGAAATCACACAACGCCATGCTTCATATGAATTTTCAATTACCTTTTCTTTGCGTCTTTACTTAAGGTTTCTGGCATCAATTCCCATTTTTTCATAAATACCTTCTTTGCTAGTGCTATTCTTTTTTCCAATTCCCCGCTGCTAAGCCTATTTTCCTCTAGGACGCTATGTAAATAAAGAGGGTTTTCTACCTGTTCCGACCTATGATTTCCCAGCTTTACATCTGTTAAATCAGTCTTTCTACTTTTAGAGAATCTCATTACCCTTGTCTTCTCATTATTCGTAATTTATTTTCATCAAAATTATCCCACATTGGCTCTATAATGTGCTAAAAAAGGTATGTAGTCCTTTAGCCGAATGCCTACCTAGTGGTCGGTTGTCTACGAATACAACTGCCCAGGTTAACTGATAACTAAAACACTTTAATACCCGATTGAAGATCTTTCCAGGGTCCATTTAATGTTCCCTGTGAGTAAGAGTTAAAGAAACGGATGACACCCGTCTGAAATAAATATCTTCGAAATATCCAATGAGTACGTATGAAGGCACTAATGATAAGTAAATTTTCTTCGTGACGGAAACCGACGCTATCCCTTTCGTCGGAAAAATAAAATCCTAGGAGGATACGTGCTATTTCCTATAAAGGAGCAAAATACCTGTCTAACTACGACCCCAGAATGAAATGAACGAGGCTCTGATATTTTAGCATTGGACCCCTCAGGGTGTTATCTTCAAGTGACACACGTCACGGGAGACTTAATTAATATGAGCGAATTGAAATTATAAAGTACTCAATTAAATTATTAGCCCACTCAACTCAGGGGACAAACCATTTCCGGGTAAATCGAATAGAAACTACAGCTACGTACGTCATGAAATGACAATAATGACGTTTTATGTAATTAGTATAACAATCAGGCGCAACCGTTTGAAAAGTCACTGGAAAATATTTACAAATTAGGTGAAGTTTCTTCCTCAATTAAAAAAAGGATACTTGGAAATCTCATCTGATTATTGTTTGTTCTTACCCAGATAAAATACCCTTCATAAAATACCTTCGTATTCTATGAAGCTACTGCGTATTTCCTCGTCAACACATAAATAGCAAACTAAATTTCTACGCTCAATTCGTTGAATGAGTAACATATATTTTTGCTAAAGGTACAAATTCTTTGGTTCCACCAAAGCAATACGTTTTACTCCCCAAATAATCTACTTCTTTGGTTACTTCCAACTCTCTCAAAAAGTTTTGACCCCAGAGTTATACTCAGTATTATTTACTTTCTTCCGTAAATGCATAAAACACAACGGTTTTATTTTCACTTTAACATTTCATTGTTATATACTTTTTCTAAATTTTAATCTTTATAATTTGACTAAAATGTATTAATATTCGTTTGAATATTTTAAGAGTATGGCAGCAATTTCATTCTTTTCTTTGATCGAAAGAGAAGCTTTGAAATGGAATTTAGCTGTTAACATTTGATACAAGCACCTGAAATGGGGAAATTCATTTGCTGGTACGTAAAAGTTGGAGTTTGGAGATTAACCTAAGCCGGATAAACAGAGATGCATTAAAAACCTCGTATTATTTTATTTGATGAGGTCTTATACAGATATGCGTGGTCAATCAAAGAAATAAAGTATATAACGTGAATAATGGTTACGTAGTCACTCATTGTGTGCAAAATATTTATATGAACAGATTTTCCTTGCGTAATTATACTTATCGGCGAGGAATTTTTTTACATTTCGTGCACAAGTACTGCGAATGTAAAAAAGGAGATTTAAAAAGAAAATAGTTTCCAATAATTTATCGCGATAACAAAACGATGACACTTCAGAAAAGCATCATATCCATTACACCGATCAGCAGTGAATTATTCTCCAGCATCCTGGTATTGTATAGGAGATGGCATAATGCCAACTTCCATTCCATTCACGAGACTAATTTCCACGGCCTTCCTCTGACACCGGTCACTCTTCTTTCATATATCTGCTTCATACACATGATACGACTCTCATCCATTCTCTTAACACGACCAAATCAACCAAACACTCTTCTTTCACGCTGTTATCGGAGCCACATTATCCCTAAAACCTATCCATACAACGCCCTATCTCTCCCATTTTGACAAAACACACTTCTCAATTACTCCATTGAATTTATTCGGTGGTGATTCTCTACTCCGCATTGTGACCGTTAATTTAAAAGGAAAAATAAACTACGCAGCATCGACATTGTTGAGAAATTTACTTAGCGAACTTAGTTATTTAACCCTGGCTTTATATATTTATGTATACATATACATTATATATATGTGTATATATTTATATATATGTATATATATATATACACACAAACAGATATAAACACTTAAAAGACTCACAAATTGAGAAATAATTGCTCCCTTAGCAGTTCTCCCAGACCGACGAAGGGAAAAGCGAGCCCCGAAATATTTCTTAATCTGTGAGTCTTTTAAGTGTTTCTATCTGCGTGTGTATGTGTTTAAGTGTGTGCGTGTGTCCGTGTCCGGAGATGAACGAACACGGAACAATGAAACGTAGACAGAAATAAATAAAAGACGGAACACTCACATAGTTGAATTCTCGAGGGTTAGTTCTTCTTCAGTGAAGGAGTTCTTACTTATTTGTGTCTATATTTCATTGTTCTGTGTTCGTTCATCATATACAAGTGATCATCTGAGTTTTTCGCGATATATATATATATATATCAATACTCTACCACTGGGGTGGCAAAGAAAAAACACGAACCGGAAGAAAAACAAAGAGACTCTCACTTAATTTCTATGGTGCAGCCATCTTTCTCGAGGGAGAGGTGCTTATGCATACGATATATAATTATGCAAAGGGATGACGAGTGTATAACTCTTAACCCGTTGATTAATAAAATAAATATATACACATATACATATACATATTTCTTCGAGAATGTGTCATAGGTGACTCTCATTGGTGAGGTGGTCTTGGGTCTCTATGCCTGCCCCATCCTTTCTTTCGGACTTCCTTTTCCCAATGGTTCCGATACATAAATTCTCCTGGGCACGACCGAAGTTCCATTTCCACTTGTCGATCTCCAGAAACTCATTCCCACGCGAGGGGTCTCCTCCTCCATCACCTCCCTTCGCTTGTTTCATTCCTCGCCGGCCTCCGATAATATTCCAGTGACGCACCACACCACTCCCCCACCCCCCCCCCCTTCTCCATCTCTCTCTTTCTCTCATTTACCCTTAATGGCCTCCCACTGGACGACGAC
>WURS02422050.1:0-16729 GCA_011762765.2 Rhinocypha anisoptera
CACAGAATCCAACTCATCTGTGATTTGCGTAGGTGTATTGCCTTTCAAAAACAAATATTTAATAACAGCTCGATACTTGATTTTGTCCATTTTCACAAAAACACATCAACTCACTCTAACAACTGTTACATAACAACTGCACATCCAAAATGGCTGAAACTTTTGTGAGTAACTGTCAACAGATGAACAACGAAATTCACTATCTTTTATTTACGAGTGCTGCCATCTTCACGTTGAGGTCGAAAACTTATCAGACCACCCTCGTATAATTGATTTTATTTAAACATTTATTTTATTTTGTGCTTATAAAATTAAAATTAATCCATTTTACCCTAAACTTGCCAGAGCTTTCTTCTTACTAGTTTTCCAATATCAGGATTCAAAGACTGAAAACAGAAAATCTTCATGAGGACAGATAGATGTTTATCAGTCAATCTTGATCTTTATGCTGTTTCATTTAATTTCATAGACGAAAATAGTTGCTCACACTAGAACGTATTCCCAAAATAGCATAAAACTTTAGCAGCAAAATTTTTTATTTCCCGGTATTTCTTACCCAAATAAAATATATTTTGTAAATTCCTACTTTTCGATATTTGTCTCTTAACACCAAATCATTCTAGAAATCAGTTAATTCCAGTTCAAAGGGAAAATTTTTTTGTACCTCTTTGAGATCACTACAATATTTATCGAATTAATTTTTGATCTCGTCAATTTTATCGCAGTATTGTGAAAATTAACATTTTATTTTTTGAGTTTAACTTCTCACATGTAGTAAAATATGTCAAATTGTTTCTTTGTAGATGATTTTTAAACAAAGTCAGTTTTTGTACAAAACTTGTTGCATCTTATATATGTAAGAGTCAGACTGTGAGCAAAACCCCTTACCTTGCTTTCCTTCCTTCCCAACTCCCTCCTACTTCCTGGCCTCAGGTCAGCGGTGCCCTTTGGATCTGACCACGCCACCGAGAATGACAGAACCACCCGCCAATGGGTGGATGAGAAGAGGTTAGGTAGTGACGCAGAGTGCCTCGAGGTGTGGAAGATGAGACAAGGGCATGTGGCGAGTCATGCGGGTACTACATAGGCGTAAAGATGTAGCGAAGAGATCAATAAATTGGTTCTGTGTGTCATTTCACCCTGGTTCCTTCCCATCCTTGTCAGACCATCAGGAGAACTTACATATATTCATTATTAATTGATATTTACTTTAAAATGTAATATTTAGAATTGTTCAAATGACCTGTCATATTTGTTAAAAATGTCAGATCTTTTACCTACAAAGAATCTTTTATAATCGATGTATTTTCATTTTCTTCATCCTCCATTTCAAGAAACAATTATTTCCTCAAAGAGCAGAATGAAGCTCTTCAAGATTTTGTGGTAGGACAACCAACTAACTTCTATGAAATATGGAAGATATTCGAATTCAGGTCTAAATCTTTAATGAATGAAGTAAATTAGCAATAGATCAGTGCTCTCGAGCAAATAAAGTTGACTCTTTGATACAGTTTAAAGTATTTCATCCATTTTTTTATAGTTTTAAAGAGAGAACATTTTGGTGAATAAGACAATGTCCTGATTATTGGTTTATCTTAATATTCAGCTTGTAATTTTCTTGTCAGTTTTGACACAAATCCTTTGGTTTCAATTTAGTTATTTGATAATAATAATAATTTCAAGTTAATCAATTTAGCTGTTACAGAAACAAGCATGTCAAAAGGAAGATTGAATTTTTCTAAAATGTTCCATACAGCATCAAAAATATCTTTACCAGTTGTAGTTCCATAAAGAGGAATAATTTTCAACAATTCTTCGGTGATCCTCATATTATCTCAACCACGAAAAAAAGCTACTTGCACAACATCTCTCTTATCCATGCTTTCATCAAGTGCAATTGAAAAGAACTGGACTTTGGTAGAAATATCCTGTAGTTGTGAATTAATGTTATCTGCCATTTCAGTAATCCTGTCTGCCACTGTATTCCATGACAACGATATATCTCAAAATGACTGTCTTTTCTGAACAGATTAATTCAGCAGGTTTTATTATACATTCCTTGATTAAAGAACCATAGATGAATTAATTTTAATGGTTTGCTAATGATAGCTTATTTTATAACTAGCTCTAGTTACTGAGTTATTACTTTTCATCACTTTAGTGAGCCCTCTGCTGGCTATTAAGTGAGTTCTTCATGATTAGTTCTATAATGCCGCTTAATGTTGTATTCTTTTGTGACAAAAAAGTTCAGCTCCCACCTTTCCTGAAATTTTCTTCCCTCATCATCAATCTTTTGTTTTCCACTTAACGTTGAAAGTGACATTTACTGTAACAAAATTAGGGGTTAATTAAAAAGATTCACTTAACTGCAACTACTTAATAAAAAAAGTTATGGAAAAAATCTACCAACAAATCTTTAACACATCAATCGAGACAAAGAAACTAGTCCACATGCCTTTCGTGAAAAACATTGAAAGATTTAAAAGCATTGAATAAAATACTTAAAGAAATAATTTAACAGTTTTGACAAAGTGCTTAAATGCAGAGATTGAATGTGTATATAATATCTATAACCTAACAAGTAAAATGTAACAAATACCACTAATATATCAATATGACACACTTTAATATGCATATAATTTATTGCTAACTTTAACAAATCCAACTATTACACATTTTAATTTACCTCTTAGGCTGTGAATGGAAAATATAATAAAGTAACAAAAAACAAAATGTTGGATAGCTGACAAATGTGATGCACAATTGTAATGTCTTCCCTCTAAAAATGTTAACTAGTGCTTCTGCTAGAATTAATCCATAACAGCACAACCCAGAGTGCTCCTTTTAACTTTTTTTGCTATTGGGATCTGTTTACTTTACGTGACACTTGAGAGTGGCAGACATATTGCTTCCATGTCACCGGACTGAGTCAGCATATTTATACTTGCCATTAGGCCCCCAGGAAAGGTAAAGGGAATCCTGTGTATGGTGATGCCTCAATCTACCGCAAGCACTATATTCTTATAAAAATGTTTTCTCTCTCCATTTTATTTCCATGGGACAAAAAGTCACCTCTGGTCACATGCAACCCACGGGCCACCAGATTGACATCCCTGTTGTAGAGACACAGTTAAGATGATACAAACTAAAAAGAAAAAATGTTGACTAAAGATCAATGATTTGTATGTCTTATGATGTTCCATGTAGAAACATGTCTTTAAGACGGTAAGTCATAATTGACAAAATAAAATCATGTTTTATAAATGTGCAGAAGTTAATATCAAAATAATAATAATAGTGTGTAATTCAACAGGGAGAAGTTAAATTAGTTGTTTAAAGGGCCACAAAAATGTGCATATAAATAATATAGTGTTACTTAATATTGGTTTGTTCACACCACGAGAATCAAATATTTTGTATAAATACTTAAAAAATAGGATCTAGCTGCTGAAAATGCTTAAAAAAATAACACAACATTAACAACAAAAGTGACATACTATTAGCCCAGGTTTAATTGATTATTAATGCTGGCAATATAGTACCAGGATCTAATTAAAAGTAAAATGATTAACTAGTTCCCTAATGTGCCCCTATCATAAGCACATTGGTAACTTTGATTCCACTAAATTATAAAACTCTCATATGCCTATTATAATGGAATATTTGCAGGGTTTCAGATTTGGGCATCGAAAAATATTTCAGAGAATGTATTGGGGAGACACTCATTGAGCGAAAACTTTATCCATTATACTATATAATTTATTTTAGTCATTAATATCACAAGTTTTAATATAAAAATTGAGCTGGGAAAAACATGCTCATTGGCACAGGTTTCCGACATGTCCCTTAATTTCTTCTGGTACATGTGTCATAAGTAGGTGTGATACTACTGTGCTTAAAATAAAACTATTTTGAGCACTTTATAATTGTCATCAAAGGCGTCGCCAAACAACCTGTCAGTAGTTGATGCGTTATTGATGATAGGAGATTATATGAAGAGAAACCCTCTCTGCATTAGATCCGATTTGTGAGAGGTGAAATTGGCATGGTAACAATATTTCATTTTTATCTCTTTAAAAAAAATTATGGATTTGTGTATTCTTAATGTGCATTGATTCATATGCCATATCATCGTAAATCTTCCTCATGTTTAATCTACCCCAATTGGTGTAATGATAAAACACAAATTTTTTTAGCTTCTTTATGAGGAAACATTGTTTATCTGGGTAGTATCGAGTGAGATTGTACAGATTTTTTAATATTATTTTTATCATAATTTCAAATGTAATAATAAATTATTTTACTAATGAATAAGCAGATGCAGCAAGATTTCTTTTACCAATGAATAAGCTGAAGTAGGGAGAACTGTTTTAATTTTTATTGCCAGCAAATGTTCATTCAATGTCATTTTCAGGGTATGGTATTAATATCCTCTGGAAGCCATTTTCCCAAAGTTAATAATGAAATATTGATTCTTAAATTCTAGGAACATCTTATCAATTAATAACAAATTAATTTCATATTTTAGATCCTCAAGAGAAAATGATGGTGGTTCTGCCATCTGCTATGTTCAAATGAAAAGAGATGACCAGAAACACTCTGTATACGGAAAAATAATGGCAGATCACAAGGTAAATAATAAGCCCTATTAAGTTTCTGCCATTAAGTTTTTATTTTTAAATATTTTCACAAATAGTCAAATTTAGCATTGCAAAAATGTAACATCATGTGCACATTAAAAAAAAAACATTTTGTATTAACTATTTTAATTTCTTTATCCAATGATTATGGCTAGTTTTTTGTTGAAATGATCGCCTGAACTAGCGCTATTGCGATGCGTCGGTAGGCACGTAGAGATAAAATTAGCTACAAAATTACTTATTAATACCAGAGAAAATAGTCAATGTAATCATTTTGGGTTACATGGTGAAACCACCGTAAAATGAGGCGCAACATAACGGGATTTTACTGTGTAAAAATTTTACTAATTATAGTTGCAATTGGAGGTAAAAAGTCATCATAATTACAATTATTTCCCAAAGTTCTCGTAATTCTGTTTTCCTTTACTCTTTTCGCGCATAAATTAAACAAAATGATCGCCAAACTGCCGAACCAATGAAAATAACTAGGTGTCTTGCATTACTTTCCATGATGTCATTTCATCAAACTTCAGTTTGAAGTCACTTCACTTTGATTCAGTGATATAAATTTTGAGCTTAGTTATCTTAAATTAGTCAACTGAAATAATATTATTTAGCCTTTCTCTATAAATATTTAACTATAGACCTAAGTATAAAGTCGATTGATTTGTTTGAACTGTTTCATAAATGTATGCAATATTTTATTTACTTAAAATAACAGCTGTAATTACGTTTGACATTAATATAGCGATTGATAATGCAGTTCTTTTTGCATTTCAGACACTTTGTTGGAAAAAGATTTCTTATATTTTTTAGTTAAAAGTCGCATAAAAATCTTGTCAAGGTACTCTGCTTTTTATTTCTTGTTCCGGTGTCTAATATTTTTGCGTCGAGTTTCGCGTGAATACTCAGCGTCATCTGCTTCAACAGCACTCGTCAAGAAACGGCGTACGTACTCCATAGCCACCACCGTTTTAGCCAGAGTTGGAACTGTATCAGACTCAGTTCCTTCCTCAACTGCAACCATTCTGTCGCTTATCTCCAACTCCCGCTCATGGATCTCATCAATCAACATGGTCTGGCAAAGAGCAATATTGTCATTCCAGTCTCAATACTCGGGAGAAATTGACCTCTCTGGCAATCTGACGCCACTCCCCTAGGGGTAAAGGAGTCCATTCTGCCTCATTTGTTGAGTCAACCGTAATTCTAGGCACTGTAAGACCAATTCCAGCTGATTTAAAGCAATAGTGATGTTTTTCATGCTCACGGAACCCTTTACATTTTTGACGAAGTGCATGGCATGCTTGCGTCTATCTTCCGCTCAGCTGTGTGTAGGGTTGCCAGTCTATTTTGTACCAGTAGCTTTCTATATATTTTTTTGAAACATTGGATGATTCCTTGGTCAAGGGGCTGAAGGTGACTAATCTTGTTTGCTGGGAAGAATTCTACCTGGATGTTTCTTAAGTAATTGGTATCGATTGTATGTTCAGGACAGTGATCAACAAAAGTAAAATTTTTCTATTTTTACCTCCCAGTTACCACGCAGAAAATTTTCAAAAATAATTGTTGTCATCCTTGCTACAGGGTTAGCCGTATACTGGCGGGATAAGGTTCTAACGTTCTTGAAACACCTCGGCTGTTTAGATATCCTGATCACAAGCGGTGTTAGCTTGTTAAATCCACTCTCATTGCAACACAACAGAACTGTCTGCCTCTCCTTTTTTAATTTTCCTCCATGACATTTTTCTCCTTTAAATGCATATGTCCGATCTGGTGATAAACATATATAAACATATCCATGTCTGTTTTTGAAACCATCGATCCAACCGTTGGAGGCATGAAAGTTTTCTATGCCCATTTTTTCGACCAAATGCAACGCCTTTTCTTTGATGATGGAACCATCAAACGGCGAGTTTCAACTTCGTGCTTGTTTGCACCATAACTTTATAATTTCGACTGTGTTGACGTGGAACGAAGCATTTAGTTACTCTTTGGTATGAATATTATACAGAGGAAAGCAACACTTCGTGACATATAAAAAATGTGGAAACTACAGTATTCTTCCTATTGTGGATAGCCATAAGTTCCATTTGGAGCGTATTATTCTGGATATTTCCCACCACGAAAGCACTTTCGCTTTTTATCACAATGACGGCTTTGGATTTTTTCGCGATTTCCCACAGTAGGGAGGTTAACCTCAGACGAAAGTTTACATGTTAGCATTTGGATATGAAAGTTAAGGAAAAATAATTAAAATTGGTGAGAAAATTTTTAGCATCGTTATAATAATAAATTTTTTATGTACGAATGAAAATCCAACCATTTTGAAACGACGAGTATTCGGCGGGAAGCCATGTGCTGATGGCTATGACGTGGTACACATTGAAGAGCGGAGGCAGTTGAATTGTTTCTATTCGGGGCGAATATTCTCTTTCCCCAGGATAGGTCTTTCAGTCTTCGTAACACCTATATGTATACACAGACATTGTAGCTTGTATTAACTTTGTATGCTTCAAACTCTAAATGTTTTCGGGCGAACTACTATTTTTCCAATGCCTCTACTAACATTTCGTACGCACCCACGATACGACATAAATATATGTTGCTTTTCGAGTATGTAGAGGCATGTCCGCGTGAGCCAATTGTTCCTTTATTCCATTTCAAAAACCCTTGATATTAAATGGAGCCAAACTAATTATTCCATTTTCTTTTGGTTTCAGGTGGCTTCATCATCTCCGTCTCCCTTAGGATGTTCTTTGCTCGAGATTGGCGAAATCGTTCGCGGAATCCGTTGGCTGGCTGGTAGGACTGACTTTCACCGTGGTATTTTTTAAAGAGAATCTTTATTTTTAATGTCATTAGGAGAGCTGCTCCTTTTCCTTTCATTTCACTTCTCCCGTTTTGTCATTAATGATCTCCATAGCGTATGATAGATCAAGTTACCTGTGCAAAATTTCTTTTATATTTCTCCGATTTGGATGTAATAACTTAGCATGGTAACTCGGAGCCATTTGAAACTCATAATACTGCGTATTTTTCATAGACCCACAACTTTTTTTTACTTCATCCTTTGGCATTTTAAACTATTTTGTATCAATTTTAGTTCCTCCCATCTGTCGAGATTCGAGTTACCGTAGCGGTGAATGAAATAAATCCGAATTCATTTTTGTGAAAAAAAATCACTCCTCTATGTTTACTGATCTGAATCTACATGTAACCCACTTTCGGTACCTAATTTTTCGTAAATAAAATAAAGATTTTTTCCTATATAAATATTTCCTTTCTTTCCGTTTTAACTTCCCTTCCAAACAAGTCATGGAAAAAATAGATTCCTCTGGGAATAAATGAAGCTCTCCACAATATAAATAAGGATGAAAAATATTTTAAAATGTCAAAAAAATACGGACATAGAATATAACATATATGCCAAGGTGATAACACTTTAAAATATAAAATCTTTTATGTGACTGTGGATTTGAACCCGATGACTTCGGCTTGGTAAGCATGAACTCTAGCTACCAGACCAAACCTCACATTGAAGTTTCGGTGAGCAATTGATGTATTTAATTTCAGCTAAAAGAATGAATAAAATAAAAAATATGTATAAGGCCACGTTTACGCAAATTGTTTATGACATTCGAGATGACGGTTTGATAGAGAAAATACTCCTATGTTGAACGCGAGAGATTATTCTAACTCCAGGTAGTCAATGAACGGAAAATTAAAGTCCTTTCGTTTTACTGGCCACAAAAAATTACGATCCTTCAAGTAAATACGGTCTAGTACGGGGGGTGTAAGGGTGGTGGGTGGGCTTGGTTACCTAGTACACTGACCCACCCGGCCGAGTGGAGGGGAGGAGGGTATCCGCCGACGGCCCACCCCCCTGACTGTCTTAATTGGGGGGAGACTATGCCGGTTTTTTCCTTGATTTTTACTGTTGTATAACTTGGTATATTTGACGATTTCGACGGGCTGCGCACGACTCCATTGAGCTACGCAAGCCCTCCCTAACCCATCCCAGCTCGTCGAAAATAGATCAACGAGACACCAAGTTACACGATGGGTTCTCATTTTTTTTTAATGCCATCCCGCCATTTTGACAGCAGCTATCTCAATGGCATTACCCACCGGAAACAGGGCCACCCCCACTCCCTTTTTAAGGGGATCGCCTGAGTTCAACTCGTTGAATTTCGTTGTCCGGTATAATATAAGCGACATGGTTCAATGCGAGCAGTAAAAATTCACTGACTATATTTAGGTTGTATTAATACTAATTGACCATCAATGTCAGTGATAAATTATTTTTTACCTGAAATGCAATGGATATATGTCATTTTAAGCCGTTCCATATGCAATGAAACGGACTTGATTTGTAGTCGAGCGGTCAGATTACAGAGGTAAAAAAGTTACAACACTGAATACACTCGTCGAAATTAAATTATTGCCTGCGTATATACCAGGATTCAATAACATTATGTTTTCTGGGGACAAAGTATATTATGGTAGTAGAAGAAATAGTTATCAAAGTTAAAAATCAGTGAATATTTCTCATAAAATAATTAATATTAATTACAATTTATAGCGAGGTTTTCAACTACAATACAGTCAATACAACTATTTGATTTCCCCCAATGACGATTTTCGAGAAACTAAAAATAGACGAAGGTTCTACGTTATCTGAAAGGTGAAATATTGCTATATTTTAGATCCTAGAGAATTAATAAGTTTCACTATCCGCATTGCCATGTGCAAGGGACACTCCAACTGCTTCCCCAACCACTCGTCGACAATCAACGAGAGTCAAATCTAGTAAACTCGTTTTCCAAGGCCCAAAAAAACATGAAAAATATGAACGGATGTTTTCCCGGCATATTGTGTTGGTGAAGGCTATTCGGGTTCTTCACCGGGTCACTCTCTGCATTTCTGCCGACGTTTCGATGGCCAAGCCAGCCATCGTCCTCAGGGTGTGGATGTGCTGCTTTGCTTTAAGGTGTTTATTTCCATGGCCAAGAAACAATAAATAACAATAAATTAGAAGAATAACAAGGACCATGGACCCCGGTATAGGATTTCTCCTCTTCGCAAGAATTTCTGCTGACTTATATACTCTCCTACTTGGGTCAAGTCACTTCTGATTGGCTGTTGGTGTTTTTCTTCTTCGTCGTCCTGATTCTGTTGAGAATGGGCCTCCACGCTTGGCTCAGCGCATACCCGATGTCAGGATTGAAGTTTTTTTTGTCCAGGTGAATTTCTATTGCCTCCTTAGTCAGCCTATCCCAATATCCATTTTCTCTTGCAATAAGTTTCTTATCGTCAAAGGGTATGATATGGTCCTGGGTGAGGCAGTGTTCTGCTACGGCTGATTTTTCCTGGTAATGGAGTCTGATCCACCTTTTGTGCTCCTTGAGCCTTGTTTCTATGGTACGGCCTATCTCACCTATGTAGACCTCCCTGCATTTGAATTGTATTCTTCTGGAAAAGAAAAACTTCAATCGTGACACCGGGTATGAGCTGAGCCAAGCGTGGAGGCCGGTTCTCAACAGAATCAAGATGGGAGGAAGGCAAACACCAACAGCCAATCAAAGGTGACTTGACCCAAGTAGGAGAGTATATAAGTCGGCAGAAAATCTTGTCCCAACATCATCACCCTGAAGACGATGGCAAAGTCAGCCGTTGAAATGTCGGTGGCAGAACACTTGAACCGGTGGAAATCCCAAGAAGAATTCATAAATAGTACATGCCGGGAAAGCATCATATCCTTCAAATATTGTTAACATTTATTACTGGACAAATATTATTAAGTTTATTAACTTATATATTTTGGATTATTTATAAGTTACAAGGGGAATGATGACTTCATATCTTAAGAAACTTTACACTAGCTTTAAAAAAATCATTAGATACAACAAGAGGTATCAGATGTCAACAATATAAACCTAGATACAGTTAAAAGTTTTTTCAGTGGTAAAATAATTAATGGTGGCAAGCTAAAAGCAACAAACCAAAAAATGCTACAGAAAGGATTGAAGACTAAGTTATTGTTCTTAGTGTGCGATATTTACACCATCCTGCTGCTAAGACACTTGGAGAAAGACTCCAGCACTTTATGTTTTGATGTCTCATTACAGTAATGGAAGAGAAATAAATTATGCCATTTTTGAAAGCAAGTGAATGGTTCATTTTAAATTGGGGATTAATTCATGTACTTTTATAGTTGATATTACATGTATAAAGTCATTCTATATATTTATTCTGCTATAAGTCATTCTATCAATATTTCATTGTAATATTTTTTAAATTTTTCTAACATTTTGCAGAACTGCCAAAAGGAACAGTGCATGAATTGCTTTCCTACAAACTATTACAGTGGCTTTGCCAAATTTCATTACCTACCAGTAGATCAGAAGAAGAATACTAGAAATATCCAATATTTGTACAAGGGATACATTTTACGGGCCACCAACGAACTACTAATAAATCAATTAAAGTAATAGAATAACTCAAATTGAGTAGTCTTACTGCTGGAAATGCTGCTTGCTCTCGAGAATAAGGTCGATTCCAGTCAGAGGAGATCACACATTCTTGAGTGTGAGGTGCCATCTTCAATGGGTTTGTACGGATATCCATTTTTCCATCTTCTATGCTTTTGATTTCCTGCCTTATACCTTTTTAAAAAATGATACAATAAATATTAAGTACAAAATGATAATTGATGGTTTTGGGTTCAGGTGCATTTGCTGAGATCATGTCACTTTCTGCAACAGACTTGGAAAAACCCAGGATAATAAAAAGCTATTATATTTGCACAATATGCTGGATTTGTACTCATAATATTGAAGCTATTCTGTATATATTTGTTTTCCATAAGATTGATCTTTTATTTTCTCCAGTTGTCAATGTTTTGAGATCATTACACTTTTTAACAAACTAGCAGCAATTGTTTAGGGCACATCAAAAATATAAAAAGTACATAAATTTCAATCCAATAATGTATTATACGATTTAACAAAGTACAGTTAATCCTCACTTAACCATCCCCCAATCAACAGGTTCCCACTTTAACCAGCTAGTCCAGAGCTTTACCTTATGCAGCCAGCAAAATTGAGCATATCTGATCATGAGAGGATATCACCATATTATGGCATCAACAGTTGATAATGCCGTAATATGGTGAAACATGGCATGCCAATGAAAATCTGTGAAAAACTGCAATTGTTTCTGTGTCTATATATTGATACAATTAAAATAATAATGTTTCCCATTCAATTACAATTTTTTTCAAATGAACAATGACTTTTTTTAAATCAATTTTTTAACACTTAGTTCATAATTTTCCTCTTTCATGTAGGGACTGAATGGATTTCACTGCTGAAAAGTGAAGCATTGATCGTAGAAAATAACGCAATTTTTTAATGAATAATTATGATTTTTATGTTAAAAATTAGGTAAAGTTAGCTATATGTTGGAATAATAATATTAAGTAAGTCGATAAAGAAGTCATGATATGATATAATTATGACATTTTGGTTATGATGTATGTAATTGTTTCCGAAAAAAAATAAATAATTTTTTTTCACTTCATGTACTCTTAGTCAGTACAATTTTCCCTCTGTTTAACTGGATTCCCAGATTATTCCACCCTACTTAAGCCAGTTAACCAAGGTTCTACTGTGTTCATCATATTACATAATTTCACTATCTGAAATGATGAAGTCATTGACAGTATAAAAACATCATTTAATGCATAAATACTTTTTTTAAAGCAAGGGAGGGAGTTAATATTTTTTAGACTATTTGGTAATTTTTTGTATAGTTTGGTGCTCATTGAGTGAGGTCCATTGGATATCATTGATATTCTGGATAGAATTGAGCATGAAGATCATTTCTTCTTCTAATGTCATAAGAATGTATACTATTATATTTGGGGAATAAAGCCATGTTCCTTTTAAAAAGGTTATGGACTGAAATATGTGAACACAAGGGACTGTTAATATGGAAAGACTTGGAAATAGAGGTCAGCAGTGTTTATTGCATACATATCTAATTAGTTTTTTTTTAAGTTCCATTAGAAGCTAAAGGTTCAAGAGGCAATATGATGGAATAAATAAAAAATAATAGATCCTTAGGGAGATATTTAACGGCAGAAATGCATACAATACTCACTGATCATTGCATCACAAAATCGATCTAATTCTGCTTTGTCTTCAGATTCTGTGGGCTCAACCATCAAGGTTCCCTGGACAGGCCACGACATGGTTGGTGCATGAAAACCTGGAAATGAGGAAATACACTTGAAATTTTCTGAGTCATGTCGCAATCAGAATTTCAGAAATCACTTGAATCAACCAATCAGAAATACACTTGAAATTTTCTGAGTCATGTCACAATCAGAATGTCACAATTCTTTTGAAGCATTAAAATTTTAAAATATCCAAGGCCTCCTACTATAAAGAGAATCTTCCCGGCATGATTATTTTCAAACTAACCGTAATCCATCAATCGCTTGGCAATATCTACTGCTTCAATATTTGCTGTTTTCTTGAGATCACGAATGTCAAGGATAAACTCATGGGCTACAAGACCATCTCTCCCTTTGTACAGTGTTGGGTAATTACTTTCTAATCGACGACTCATGTAATTTGCATTTAAGATTGCAACTTGTGTAGCTCGTCGGAGGCCTCTTGGCCCCATCATCTGCAATTATTAACATTTTATGTCATGAAAAGAGTAAAACAGAAAGGATAAAATAAACATTTTAGCCACATTAGTAAGACACTCATGAGCTGTCAATACCATCTATTCATGAAAAATAAAACTATAATAGTTTATGGAATATCTAGTATGTTTGTAGGGTCTAATCTAGAAATATGAATAAATCAGCACATTGACATATGATTTGGAATTGAATACTTTTAGAATCCCTGCTGTAATGCATAGACTTTTAGCTTTGTTTCCTTTCATTCATACTGGTTAAAAATTTATCTATCTCAATAAAACCAAGAAAGCTAATGAATTTAATGAATAAGTATAATGTTAATAACCAAAGGAATAAAAATTACTAAGAGTTATACCGTTATACAAAAAATTTTCTCCAGCTCTTTTGGAGAATTATAGACCAATCTCTTTAATATTGTGCCTACCCAGGATACTTGAGAAATTAATAGACTCTAGAATTTAAAAATGTCATGATTAAAAAAGATCCTAAATAAATCTCTGCATGGATTCATAAAAAATAAAAGTGCTGTATCTGCAATAACCGAATACACTACCTCAATTGCTTAAGCACTGAATAAGAAGAAACATATACTTGGACTGCACATGGACTTATCAAAAGTTTTTGATTCAGTAAATCATACCATGTTACTCACCAAATTAGGAAACTATGGAATTAGAGGAAAGTCGCAAGAGAATTAGTGGTGCAAGTCTTTTCTAGAAAACAGCTTTCAATATGTTGAAGTTATTGCTAAGGATGATACATCATACAAGTCATCTTTGAAGTTAATAAAATATGGTGTGCCACAAAGAACAACTTTGGGTCCACTGTTTTTTGCAATATATATAAATGACATACCTAATACAAGCCACAACACCAACAGTTAGAAACAAATGGCATGGTGCTTTATGAAGATGATGCCTCTTTTTTTAGTATCAAACCCTTGTATTACTGAATTCGAAATTGAGATGTAAAAGGCTGCAAATTCAGCTACTCAGTGGCTTTTGAGCATTGATTTGAAATTAAATATGAGTAAATTAGTCTATATCCTGTTCAGGAATAGGGAGCAAGCAAGAAACATAAGTGTAATGATAGGAAGTTCAATGGTCTTGGAGGGTGCACACACCTAGGTTTAGAGCTAACTTCCTAGGTTTAGAAAGTGATAATAAATTAGACTGGAAATCTTATGTTGACAAAATTTGTAAAAAAAACTATGCACCCTATAAACAAAAACAATACTGTATGGAGAAACTCAAGCAAATAATATGAAAAGTGTTTACCCTACAGAAAGGAGCAATGAGATTTATGATTAAAATGAATGCAAGCGAATCTTTTAGACACATATTTATAGAACATAAAATTCTGACTCTCCCTAGTATGTATTTATATCATGCAATTTTGTTTGTACAAAGTCAAATTATGTCTACTGTTAAAAACAGTAAAGTACACCAACATAATACAAGAAATAAAGATAATTTATTCCATGAACATTATAGATTAATTTTAAAACAAAAGTGTCCTGATGTTTTTAGAAAAAACTGTTTAATTCTTTGGACAAAGAGAAAAAAGACTTGCACGGCAAGCAAGGTATTTTCAAGAAGAGGTTGAAAGGTTATTTAGTTAAAAATGGTTTTTATTCGATTGAAGAGTCTTACATAATGGTATAATTGTCAGTATTTGTAAGTCATCAGTTATTGTATGTATTTGTGTTTCAATGTTTTGTATGCATGTTTTCTTATGTATTATTTTATTATTGTTGTATACTTAATGGCCACTAATGTATACAGATATAGATACATCATTATAGTCTCAATTTTGAAAATTCTGATAAAATGTCAAATTTGTTGATGTTATTAAAAACTGTATTGAATTGAGCTGTAAAAACTAAATTGAAAAAGTTAATAATACTATGCCATTTCACCTTTATGTAGGCCCATGAAATTGGAAGGATGGCAGAAGACCCAAAAGGAGCAGCACTCACAACTCCAAATGATTTTGCTGCTCTTCCAAGATCAGCCATAGGATTTATCACAGGGTGACTTGGTAAAAATGGAGCTAAATGATCTTTCCTAAAAAATTAAATTATTACATTATTAATATAACAGCTTCTGATCATTTTTAGTAAAATAATAAGGACAGTACAATATTGTATCCTTTTCTGAAAGGGATGAGAAATAAGCAATAATTAGTGTCATATATGATTTTGGGGGACTATACTTCCAAGGATTATTATGTGGTACACTCCATACTAATGGTACATAAGAGTCTGACTAATGATACATATTATTATATTTGGAAAATTAGTTTATGGGAGTTAAATATACACCAAAATATACTATTGTTTTTAATTGACATTATTTAATATTTTAAGGGGACAGAGAAAAATGGTACAAAATTATCTACTTGAGGTTAAATTTCGGTCACCATAATTATTTCCTTCATAAATACATAGTACCCTCTCAGATTAGGTGATTTTCAAGAAATTTAAAAAGTAGACCTTTCATTGACACATTCTGGGACAGAGAGAACATTTCAAGCATACTCAGACATTTTAGCTACACACCTCAAGCAGAATTCAAAATGACAAATAGTTGCATGTGCATGACACCTGATCATTTCATGGAACTTAGTAAATAATAACACAAAAAAGTATTGCAGAAAAGGTGATTCATTTAGTTATAGATGTTAGAGCTATGGTTACTATATTTAAAAATGCTTAAATCAATTAGATCACTGTATAAGAAGCCTAAGGAAAAAATTTCCAAAAAATAACCATTTCATCACATTAGGCTGGATATGCTGCTCTAACTTGAACCATGATGTAAGTTTGTATTTACTCATAATTATCTACTGCATTGAACTTATTATGCAAAAATGTTAACTAATATAAATAGTTTAATATATGATACAAGATGGAAATTGAAAAATGGAGGAATAATAGAAGCTAAAATAAATAAAGGAGTTAGACAAGGGTGTAACCTCTCACCAGGGTGGTTGTTCAATCAAAGTGAACGGAGAAGAAATTAACATGCTATGTTTCGCGGACAACATAGCAGTCATAGCAGAGAAACGTGAAGACCTACAGACTACCTTGGACACAATGGAAAAAATACGGAATGAGTACAACATGAGAATAAATAGAAGGAAGACTAAAACACTAGTATGTGGAAGAGAGAAGCTGAGTGCGAACGTCGAGCTACAAGGAGAGAAATTAGAACAAGTGTAATCTTTCACTTACCTGGGAAGCAGAATTAAATGGGATGGAAGAAGTTCTATGGATATCAAGGTTAGATTAGCTTAGGCTAAGAAGGCATTCATGGCGAAGAGGCAACTACTAAGCTCAAGAAAAATATCACTCCAAACAAGGAAGCAATAT
>WURS02422070.1:0-16729 GCA_011762765.2 Rhinocypha anisoptera
AGCATCTTCAGGTGCTGAAGATGCTATAACACTGTAACCTGAAGATGCTGTAACAAGCGAAACCTAGGTCGTATTAAAATCTTTATTTGTGGAATATCCCTAGTTTGTGTTTCCTTACACATTTCGAGTGAAGTAGGTAAATCGGTCCAGATGACTTGGTCTCCTAAATGCTCTAGTAATGAACTCCTGAAAAACGTAAAAAGTTAATTGTTGAAGCTCTAAATTTGTTGGTCTACAAAAAGAATTGTGTTTAGGTAGGATGTTTGATGATTTGTGGTACTTTTTCCATTGTAATTTTGACGATTTTTGATAAATCCCAGTATTAGAGATGGGTAATTTCAAGGAATGAATCGATTCGACCAAATCGATCCGAATCGTATTGAGTGAATCTAAACGCTCGAAAAATCGGATCCTCTAAATCTATTTAAATTGCATCATGTGAACCGATTGGAATCGGAATTGTAACCGAATCTAAATAGTAACCGAATTGAAATCGTAACCGAATCGGAATATTAACCGAGTCGGAATCGTAATTGAATCGGAATTGAAAATGAATCGAATCGGAAAGGAATCGAATCAGAATTGGATCACAATAATGGAATCAAAATAATCGGGAATCGTATTAAAATAATCGATTTCTGAGTGATTCGAATTGGAATCGCCCATCTCTAGCCAGTGTGTTAAGTGCCATTTTTTCTTTCGGTAAGAAAATGATATATGAAATATGCTTCCGTTAATAGTACGAGTAGTATATTGAAGGAGTATAGATTTGATGCAATCGGTTATAGTCGCAAGAGTCGTAGAAATACTTTATAAAAAAAGCACCAATTACGAGGGTGGGGTTGGTAAAATACCTCGGATCCTATACGTGATATAGAATCCAAATATTTAACAGATTCTGCTGTTGTTATTTTAAAAATTCCTTTCTGCCATAAACGTTTTTGGATGAACTACTATTTCTCCAAAAATAAATATCCTCTCATTTTTCCGAATTTAATTCTAGGTGCCATTTCTCAGGCGAGTTTTGAGCCGCCTTAAACTTCTTCGATAATGACTCCCTATCTTCTTGAATGAAAATCTCCCTGTACATCATTGCGTCGCCAGGAAAGAGGTTCCCTCGTATTATCAAAAAAACAGCGAAAATGCTTCTAGTGTTACATGATTACTTTTAAGCTTGGTGATTACTTAGAAGTTGATCGGAGCATAAAATTTTTCCGTGGTCCGAAATGCCAATAACCCTTGTCTATCCAATAGTGCGGTAACGGAACTTGTTACACTACTGACCGTTTCGGCAAGAATCTATCCGACGAGAATATTAATTCATGCACCGACGCTCGATATACTCGAATATTAGCGATAGTAGCATTCAAAAGACTGGAAACGGGGCAGATCAAACTGGTTAAATGGGGGAGGGAAATGAACAGTGGGTACTTGTGGTTGACTGCATTGACGTTGTTTTCTTGGCGGGCCATACCATCTGCGAAATACCATCCAAAAGAAGATGGCGTAGCTTTGAACTAAAAGAAGGAAGGAAACATCCTTCTGGGATGTGCTGTGGAATCCACAGTGACCAAGAGAGAGAAGCGTAGTCGAATGAGTATTCATGCATCATTGCAATCTTCCAGGGCTGCTCGGATGGTGCAAGATCTCTTACTTGCATCGGAACTGAGAAGGGATAACCACGTGCCTTGGTCTTGCCCCGAACTCGACGCCCTACCATACCTTCGTTCGCCTTACCCCGTACTGCTGCTCGTCGGTCCAGAAGGTTCTGGGAACGAGGAACTGTGTCGGTCTCTGCTCGAGAGACTGCCGCGGAAGGCGTACGTGGCGAGTCTGCTCACGACGAAGCCCTCTCCCGTGTTGGAAAGCTGCGCCTCCACTCCGCCCGTGAGCGAAACCGGAGGCCCGGATGAGAGGAGTCGCTCCGACGACCACCACGCCGGCTCACCTTTCCGAATTTGCCGCTCCGTGACCGAAGAGAAATTCTTCGAGCTTTTGTACGCCGGGTCTTTCTCGAGCGTTTCCGAATGCGGGGGATTTCTCTTCGGACTAGAGAAGAGCGAAGTGCTGAGGGCGGCCCGCGAGGAGAGGGTGCTCGTGGCGGCCGTCGATCTAACCACGGCACTCACCCTTCACCTGTCTGAATTCTGCGGGAAGCCGCGGCTGGTGTTGGTGCTGCCCGAGACCGCGTCGGCCCACGAGAAGAACCTGAGGATGGAGTGGATGAAAGAGGACTTCCTCGATGATAAAATCCGTCCACTGGTCCCCCGAACTCCTTCGGATGGAAGCTCTTCGCACGACAAGGATAAAGTGGTCTTCGGGGACGGGTTCACGCTTAGCGAAGCCCTTTTGGCGGAGCAGGAGTTCGTGGAACGAAATTTGGATGCTCGTCAGGAATGCCTCACCGCTCACCATGACAATCCCGGTGTTTTCCACTGCGGTGTTTTCTCCGACGATGAGGAATCCGCGCTGAGGAAGGTTGCGGCCATGGTGGAAGAGATGTATGACGAAAGGAAGGATTCTGGTACCCACGAGAACGATTCAATCAAATGGCCTTGGAATGAAGGGGGTTCGACCAAGGATATCGAAGATATAATTAATGGGCGCCTGGAAAAAGAATTGCTGGCCTGTGTACCGATGTGGGAATAAAATTTTTTGGCTACTATTTTATTGAAGTTGCATATCCGTTGCTGAGACTGGAAGATATGTAACTCTATTCTTATTTACATTCTTTTACAATATTGAAACATTCCATTTCAGTTCCCTTCATTTATCTACCTTTTTAGATATACAATGCCAATGTGAGACCTTATGGGTGAGCGAATAAAAATTAAGCAAAGCAAAACAAAGATGAAAATCTAGCAGTAGATTACCTAAATGAGATCGGTGAAGATTATTTTCCGAGGTGTACGTATTTTCCATCTTGATATCTTAATCCGTTTTCCAAAGTTAATTATATTCCAGAAACTGGAATACTCCGTAATAAGGCCAATTTCCTGTTAAGAAACAGGTGATGAAATGAAGGGATATACTAATTACGTAGTGATTCATCCGCATTTGTGTGAGGTAATATTTTCATCGTAATACATCTATCCAGTATATGTTTACGGGTAAAAAAATAAAAAAAGGATGGGTTCATTCAAGCATCAACTAAGACTCCTGGGTGGTTTAACCCGCTTCAAAGTTATGAGGTTGTAGTGGAATAGGTATGGCATATGATCCTCCATAAGATTGTATGAAATAACAAAATAAAAACATTTTGGTGTTCCCTACAATTGACAAGATTAATGAAAAGATTGATCGAGGGAAAGAGAGTTAGAGGAAGAAGGAGACACAATTTGGTGACACACATTAAGATGGGAAGATCATATGAACATTTGAGGAAGGCAGCACAGGACGGAGAACGTGGAGGGAGTAGTGCAATTGAAACCTGTCCGAGGAAAGATCCACCCAAGATGAATCAATTGTTTTTGCCATAGAAAAAAAATTGATCCCGAGGGCCAAAGAAATAAGTCGGTCACCTTGTAATTATTTTAATATTCAAGAGGTGTGTAGTTTTTTCTTACAGAAGACGTCCTATTTCGATCATAAAAAAGGTAATCTCCGAAATATTTTCGTTCTCTGAGTAATAAAAAACTGATCTTCAACCTTAAGTTCAGTTCCAATCGTGAGGATAGAGCTCACCTATTACTAACCTCAACGGTCTTCGAAAATTCACATATCATGGTAGAGGGGGCAGTACGTTGTCCTGTGCCACCTGCAGTTTTACAGGAGGATCCGGTACTTAGAAAATCACCCATCTTGGGCTAATCTGGAGGTGTGTAGAGGCGTCACCGAGGCTTGAACCCAGGTCCCCTGTTCAGTAGCCAGGCACTACACAAACATTGGAATACCAGGGCCTCTTCCTTCGAGTGAATTCTGGAATTCAATTTCTGTGCATTAAACTGCAGACTATGTGTTTCTGCCAGAGGAACTGATAAATTACAAAAATGTAACTCCGTTCACGCTCGCAGAATTTTAAATCGACACATTTTATTTCATTTTTCGATGGCCTTGCTTTAGTCAGGCCACTTTTTTCGAAATTGACTTTTTGCGTCATAAACGTTATAGGCAAACTAAACAAAAATGAAGAGACAATTTTACTGACGGAATACCCAAACCTTCGTCGGAGACCGCGCCATGGGTTGAACGGGAAGAAGGATGACGGCGTACGCAATTTTCCTCCGGAATTTTTCCCAAGTGGCTATGGTATGTGGTATTTATTGTGGCCTTGAATTAAAAATATTGATACGTGTTCTATTCCATGCCCGATTGGCTGCTTAGTAATCGTAAGTTGAATTGGGGAGAGCATGTGGCCATACGCTGAAGTAAACAGAAATATGTATCTTTATATATTTTATGTAACTTCTCTCCTTTCCATTAAAACCACTTCAAACGAATTTAAAAATGAGATAATGAAGAAATCATAGGGCAAGTGTAAATCATCTAGTGTAATTATAACTATTCATTTTTGAAATGTCAATCGCACTAATGGCACGCAGGCGATATCATTTATTGGTTAGTCACCAAATTTTTCGAAGCGTCAACATCCTGAGTATCACCGTATTTCCCGAGTGAATACACTTTTAAGCCATTTATGAGACCTGGGGCGTGTTTGCTATGAGATAGCGCGATTAGGCACTGTGAGAATTTTCATCAAAGCTTTAGCCCTGCTAAATTATCTTGTTTAAACACCTTATCTGAATGTTCCACGATTGCTAACGAAATAGCAAGCCGAGAAGGGTTATCAAGCTCCGTAATCGTTCGTCCGTAACAAAAAACTTAGAAATCTTCAGAATAGATGTTTAAAGGCCATCTTCGGGATTGAAGACGAAAAATTTGTTGCGAATAAAGAGAATTGTGAAAAACAGAAGGTAAAATATAATCGAATGTGAGGATTTGTTTAGTTGTAATACCCATAGCTATATCAGTAACTTTGGAAGCTTGCTTGGTTGGCAGATGGGCATACGCTCACTTTACCGTCGGCAAATCTCCGTTGTATAAATGAGTACGCCAGACACATTACTGGTATTTTTTTGATGGGCGATATTACGTCTATCATTCGAAGCATTTCTACTTTCTACTACGTGATCGAGGCCCTTAATGACTAAAGAGTTCAAAATTAAGTTAGAGAGCTATGTTTTTATAAAACTTAATCTCGACGCATTATTAAAATTTTGAAACATCTGGGTTTATAAGTATACATTTTTACAGAAATATCTACTTTAATACGTATAATCACAATAATGATTAATTTCCTTGATGGAAGATTACTTGGGACATTATTATGGGTTTTCTGTAGAAAAAAATCTGTATATGTCTATGTGTGTGGCTTTATTAGGATACGTAATTGGGTCTATTAATTAACTGTTGAATGTTACTTGTGACACGAAATTCCAAAACATGCAAACCGATGCTTCGCAAGAAAGCGTATACGTATACTTAGCTTTCGTGAAAAATAAATAAATATAGACTTTTTTAAGCTATTTGTAATCAATAGGATTGACATGAAACGTTAATCGAAAGTAAAATATATGAAGATCAACGAAAGTCAGAGAATTATTTCTGTAACAATAGGTAAATACTAGTGTTCACTTTGGTTATAATTTAGTTATGATTAAGATTGTCCAAAATAAGAATCATGATAATCAATGGATTTTCTACTAATTGTAAGTACCGTCATTTTATTTAGTAATTACCGATGATTTTACTCAATCGAGCATTCTCCCCTTTTTCTTGGGCCACTTTGTGGAATGGTTTTGGCTCACACTTTGACGGCTTCGCACCCTTGCTGACTCCAAAAAATGAGGAAAATTAGTATTAGACAAGCAGTACAACCAAACCAGGCGAGATTCCAACCTGTGACCTTTGGGAGAGCGCGCTATTCCCTCGGATAACCTTTGCGGACCAGTAAATACCACGATAAATCCAGATTAAAATTTTTGGTTAACTTCTGATAATTTTTTATTAACTTTTAGCGAATAATATGACATACCACTAGGAGTGTTAATGATCTTACATACTGGTAAATTCTTTGCGTTACAGCCATATTCATTATTGACCTTAATAGTGCTACCTTCCTTTCAGTTTTATCTTCAGTTCTGTTTCTTATTAATACACCATTTTTGATCAAGGTGTGCAATATCTATCCCAAGTATATAACAGTGAGATATATTTATATAGAGAAGTCAAATATTTCCTTCAGTCGACCATATGCATCATTATTATCTGTGCGCCACCATATCGGGAAGTTAATATCGTCATAATTTTAGTAAAGATTTAATTTTTAATTGAAGCAGTGAATATTTTCCATTTAAATTTTTGGAGCATACAGGATAATGGTTTTCATGAGATAATAAATTTTTAATTGTCTCAAATAAACTATGTTGGTACATACAGTTACATTCATGATTTAATTGTTTTGAATTTGGTTTGAAATGAACAACCAATCACAGTTTAGTATGGGCATTAACTGCCATCTCGCGGCAGAGAGTGTAACCTAATTTCATCGGTTTATTCACCATATGACATAATCACCATTTGCAAGGCCGAGAGAAAGGGAGTTGCTGACAGCTGAGTGCGGCTGAGTGGTTAGCTGAATTACGATTTACGGCTGAAGTCACTGAAGCAGGAATTTTACCTGGGCTTCTGTATGGTGCACATCGTACTTCGTTTGACAAAATTAACATTCCATCAATCTCGACTTGCCCAGCAATTTCTGCCGGCTCATAAGGTTAACTCGTATTGTAAATTACAGGTAGGCTCGGCTGTTGCGTTGGAAGTTTGAATTTTGTGTCATTTATGGTGTTATTTTAACTCCTGGTGAAATATTGTTCGGCCCATTTTACTTACACCTGAGAGCTAATACTTAACATTAGTCGTTAGTAATTACCTTTGATCCTTGCGAATATGTTTCTTGCCAACAAGTTGTTTTTCTCTATACGTGAAAATTCATTTCAATCCTTATCATTTGATAGTTATTCTCCTTTTCACTCTTCTTCAGTATTGTCTTTATTCGTAACTGTTTCAGGCACTTCTGTCGCGCTTCGCTCAGACAACGGCGAGCAGTATGGGCAGCAGTAATACTAAAAACAAGGGTAATTAAAATAACCTAGTGCTACAATTTTGCACTGCATTCGAGGTTATAATATATAACTTTCTCTTTCTTTAGGATCTCCGGATTATGTCGAAGGAGTTGTTTGCCACGAGTCGGAATTGAAGGAAAATTCGTAAGTTAATGCACCCCTTTTGCTGGTCTTTCAATATGTAATACATTTTATAATTTACGTGTACCAGCACAAAACGCGATTTTTGATTGCGAAACATTTTTTATTTCAGCATGCAAGTGTTCGAACTTGGTGAAGAAAAATCAAAAGTGCTTGTAGTGAAGCAAGGAGGGGTCGTATCTGCAGTAGGCACAAAATGCTCGCATTATGGAGCTCCCCTTAATACTGGTGCATTGGGCAACGGCGTAGTACGTTGCCCCTGGCATGGTGCATGTTTCAACACAAAGACGGGTAATTCTCTTCTTGATTTGGTGTAATCTGCTTCAAAGGATCACTCTTGTTAGCTGATTCATAATGTTAGGCGATTTAGATTTAAAATTTCATATATTATTTGTATCAGCATGATTCAACTGTTGTGGTTCGGTAATAAGTAGAATGCAGTGTTACAATGTAAGGCACCGTGATACAAAAAGTATTCCATGGCTTTTAAGTAGGAAATTTAAAATGGTTCACTTTTCTCCAACCATTAAATATTCTTACTGTTATGTGAGTAGTTTTAGCAAATAAGGGTAATGTAATCACTACTTTATATTGGGAATATCTAAGTAAGAATTGATACTTTTTAATATTTATGAACTAAATTCATTTTTGCAGCTGCATAAGTTTTAAGCGTTTTTCGTACAAGGACACGGGCATATTTTTTCCTCATTTATCCTATCAATTCACGATTTGTCTTCAGGGCTATTTGACATCTTTAGTTAGTTGGTCTTAGAGCACCATTTAAAAAGTTACCCTTTTGCTTCTACTTGTTTATAAATCTTATTTCTGATCCATTTTTTGGTTGAAGTTTTGATCCTAATATTTAATGTAGGCATTTAAATGTTTGGTCCATATATTCTATTTTTTTCAATTCCCACACAATAGCTTTCCCAGGCTCCGTGCTTAAATCAGTGTTAATCAAGGTTCTCAAACATTTGATTGGCATAAATCATGAAATGTGGACCTCGTAAAAAAATTTAATTTGAGAATGCTTTTTGTAATCTATGTTCTTGTGGCTACAACTTTTTTACTTGTGAAGCATCCCCATCCACGTGTGAACAGACTTTGTTCATGCAGGCCTGCTAATATTTCTTTCCCCTGCTCTTCATATGGGATTGCATATAATAAAGGGTATTACATTTCATCAGTTTATGACCACTTAAGCTATTTGAAACACTGGCACTTAAACATTATGAACATTTTCAACAGGTGACATCGAAGATTTTCCTGGTTTGGATAGTATTCCATGCTACCAAGTAACTGTAGAAAAAGGAGGAAATGTTAAAGTAAAAGCTAGAAAGGATCTCCTTGAAGCAAACAAAAGAGTTAAAGATATGGTGCCCAGAGATCCAAAAGTGGACACAACATATGTCGTTATTGGCGGTGGTAAGTGTTATATATAGAGCAGTAGATGTTGTTGAATGTTAAAGCGAATAATAAAGACATTTGATACATATTTCAAATGTAAAAGTATATTATACAACCATAATAACAATAATTGATGGAACTTCAATAAGGGTTGTAAAACCTTGGGTGGATATATAATTTTTGTAGCTAATGGATTAAGGCCAATAGTCAGTAAATGAATTTAGATATGGCTGAGGTTCCTTTGGGGCGATGAAAAATGACTTTTGTCATGTAAAATATCTTAGCTTAAGCTAAGAAAAGTCCTCAGCCTCCTTTATATTCAGCTTAAGGTACACATAAATTTTGAAGCTAGTCCTGATATTCACATTTCTTCTTTGATGTTATAATTTAATTTTCAATTTTTTATCTAAGTTTTATTTTATTCTGTTGTTACCAACAAATGAAAATACTGCCACAATTTTGCCTGCTTGTGTTAAAGGTGGAGCAGGGGCCTGCTGTGTAGAAGCATTGAGGCAAGAAGGATTTTCTGGGAGAATTGTGATGATTACTGCTGAGAACCATTTACCGTATGATCGACCAAAATTGAGCAAGATGTTAGACACTTCTGCATACAAGATTGCATTACGCACACCTGAGTTTTATGAGGTGGGTTATTAGTTGGTGGTCAGCAATCTTTCACTTTAAAGTTTTTTTAAGGGCAAATACCATGATGGCAATGCCATTATGCCAAGGCACGTTTGCTTGACAGTATTTTTGTTTTTAGACAAGGAAAATTATGGATGTGTCATAATCAAGGGCAGGGGCTGTACTATATATTTGATTTTTAAGAAAGGCGTCAAGAAATTTTTCAGGAGTTTAATTTTTAGTGAAATCAAAGTCATTGAAATTTAGTGATGTATTTATCTGAAATTTAACTGAGACATCAGTGTTAAAATGACTAACAAAATCAGAGAAACCAGTAATTGACAAATTTCTCACATTTATCATTTTTAGGAACATGGAATTGAAGTGATAAATGGAACTGAAGCTATTGGCTTAAATACTGATGCTAAAACTGTGAAACTTAGCAAAGGTTCTGATGTGAAATACGACAAACTTTTCATTGCTACAGGATCAGAGTAAGTATATTTCACATTATATAGATTTTACAAGTACTCTTAGTTATGACAACAGTTGATAGCAAATGCCAGGGCTTACCTTTTCTAGTTTTACATGTACACAACAGCATAATGCTTTTGATATTTTTGCCTATGAATTAGTGAAAGTGACTGTAATAGTATTTAGTGATATATTCAGGCTCCCATAAATATGGTGACAGCTACTACTATGAAAAAGATCAAGGTGAAGTGATGAATTGTGCATCACCTCTTCTCCAAGGAATTTTAATGATATTAATAGGGATTAGATGACACCAAAATTGGATTGAATTAGTTTTATTTTCTTCCATGCTTGATACCTGAATTTTGATTGGTAGTTCATCAAAGAAAAAAATTGGATGGTGATTTCACTTTTCATAAGTTTTTAACATTCTCAATGAATAATTCTTTTATTGTGACACTTGTTCATGGAAGTTTGTGACTATTTCCCTTGATTCCCTTTTTTCCATCTATATTACTGCCATTGGTACAATGTTTCATTGCTGTATTTTATGGAATTTATATTCCTAAGTTTCACATTTCAAAATTATTTATATAGACTGTGTATCTCCGGGTATCAAATACCAATCACTTCTACTCTTACATTTTACAAGCCAACTTCTCAAAAGCTTGTAACCCCCATTCATCCTTTTTTCCTCAAGGGCAAAGTTTTGGACCTAAAAGCGCTGTATTCCATGATCATTCGATGATCTCAGATGACTTTTGATTTAATTACTTGCAGGAGAAGAGATTATTTAGTATTCCATTTGGTCAGCTGGTGAGGGAGACAGGGAAATCACTCACTTTCCCGTAGGGGGGACCAATCTAGCCTCTTGTATCTATTAGCCTCCACTTTACCACCAATCTTTTGGGCCTCGTTTTCTTTTGATCATATCAACGACATTGACACTATTGAATGGAACATGATACATATTAAATGTTATAAAAATCTGGGATGGAATAAACTCTTACTGAATACGGTACAGGAAATGAAATATGAAAAGAAAATATGCTGACACAAGATAGCCATAAGACAAAATCACCCATTTTTCAAGAATTTTCTTGTACTCGTGAAATCTTTCTTTTTGTTAAAAGACTCCAGAACTTGGAAAGCCAGTATAAATTGTCAAATAATGCCATAAAGACTGAGGGGAAACATCGGATAGCATTGGGTGGCTAAAGTAGGTCTGGTTATGTTGGAGTCTATTTAATACTTGTAATTTTTGACATTTGTTAAGAAAATACTCTCGTGGATATACAAGTAAGCTTGGTTCTTTACTACATTGAAATCTATTTCAGATCACTTTCATAAAGTGGTGCACTGAGGAACTTTGCCTTTGATAAAATGCTAATGGTATTTTTAGCAAATATTTTCATTAATTTTCAATGAAAGAATTTACTCTTATCCTCCATGATAACTTTGAAATTATATCCTAGTTTTTAGTTTAGATCTGCTAATATTTTTCAACCTAAGGTTTTCTCTCTTTTTTTACTATTTAAATGTTAATTTCTTTTTCAAATTATATATATGTTTTTGAGACATAGTTATCATGCCATTGTTTGCTCTATTTGAAAAATTGGGAAACAATTTACCTTGTCAAAATTCTGCAGAGTTTACATTGTGTTACTATATGTTTACTGCAAATACATATCAAGCATGGTTGAATGACATTTTGGTGGTTTATATGAAAATATAGCTGATATATTTAAATTCCATTCTTTTCATAGACCAAGGAAACCTGACTTGCCTGGAGTTGACCTTGAAAATGTTCTGACTCTGCGTAATGTTGCTGATGCTAATAGAATTGCTGAGAAGTCTAAAGGCAAAAAAGTAGTGATCCTAGGAACATCATTTATTGGTAACTATTTTGAAAACACAGGGAAAGGAACTGGTACCCCTACCTAAAAGGTTAACTGGTTACTATGATTTTGACTTCATAAAAGGCATCCAGTTCATGAGGCCAGATGGTTAATGTGTCGTCCACATACTGGTAAAAGCATACATATAGGGCATAGAGGACCTGGAGCTAGGGCCTTTTTTTCAGTGTTCCCCACGAAGAAATTCATGATGGCTGAATACAGAGGGGACCCCATGGCAGACTCCGTCTACCTGCTCATAGAAGCTGCCATCATACTTGAAATAGGTAGACGTCAGTGTGCGTCACTCTGCAGTGATTGAATTTGCATTCCAGAGATCTGAAGATGCCTGTGGGAGGTAGGAAAGTGAAGAGCAATGTCCTATCAAGGCCAAGATATGTTTCATCCCGGCTAATCTCGTTGAGGGTCTTTACAAATTATATAGAATTTGACTTTATGCTCATACAGGCCAACTGGTGGTGGGATAGGATTCACTTACAATACATTGCAAGTTTGGTGGACAACCCAAATGGCACAAACAATTGGTCTCAGAAGTACTCCTTTATGGATTTTTGGCAGCCCATGGACAACAAGGCTACAATTCAAAGTCAATGACATTGTATGCACCCTGAAGATGAGAGATTGAAATGTTGACACTTACAAAGGAGAACATGACTCATGGAGATCCTGAGAGGAATTCACCAAGGCCACATAGCCACAAACAAGTTGGTTTTGGGGAATAGTACATCACTATTGGTCACCGATATTACCCTTACTCCATTAATTTATGGGATTGCTTAGGATATTATTCCATTTGGCATGGATGGGGGTCCATGGTTGTAAGGATATGTGCAATGAAAGATATAGAGGATGATTTTAAAGGACTCTCAAAGAATAATAAGTTATCTTGTACACATCAAAGCCAAGAAGCATCAACATATTCTAATTTGTTTCCTGTGTTACTTGCTATTGTTACACCCTTCCATATTCATTTATTGTGAGTTCAAATGCTATTTTACAGCCATATAAACTGGAGCAATACCTTATCTCATATTCATCTGTATATTTGTGGTATCCCATTGGGTGGAGTGCTTGGCTACTGAATTGGGGACCTGGGCTCAAGGCCCAGTGATGTCCCTTGGCACCTCCAGCTAAACCTGAGCTAAGTGATTTTGCAAGTACCAGATCTTTGTGGGAAACCACAGGTGGTACAGGGAAAGGAACTGGCCTTCCTACTTTGCTGTGTGTGAATTTTCACGTGCCGTTGGGCTTAGTACTAGCTGAACTCTACCCTCTCCTGCCAAACCAACCTTAGAGTTTAATATTCTGATTATATATATATTTTTTGCTGTAAGATGTTATACCTTTTCTTTTAACTATAGATAAATGGTATAAATTTTTGTAGATAATAAAGATTTTAAGATACAAAATTATTACACCAGTAATTAATTTTTAAATTTAACAGCTATTGGAGACCATATGAATACATATATACTTGGTTTTCTCTGACATACCTTTGTGCAGCTTTTTCAGCATATTGATAAGAGGAAAACACTTCTTAATTCCATGGGGGACATTTTTCATTGATATTATGCGGTAGGTGTTGATGCTGGACATCATCAGGTATGATGATTAGGTAGGCCTGATGATGATGTCCTACATTGAAACCTAGGTCATGTTGTAAATAAAAAAAACTTCCCTATGGGATTACCTAGTGTTTTATTCCTATCACTTTAAATATTTTTCTGTTAATTCAGTTTTTGTTAAATTTTCATCATTTAATTTTTTTGTTTTATGGTAAATGCCTGTGATTGTGACAGATTGCATACATATATTTTTTTACATTGTAGGAATGGAGGTTGCAAGCTACTTATGTGATAAGGCATCATCTGTAACTGTCATTGGCAGAGGAGATGTGCCCTTTGCTGCCTCACTTGGTCCACAAATTGGGGAGAGGCTGAAGAGACTATTGGAGGTAGGTGGATCAGTTTTGTGTGAACTTTTAGTATTCTATCCTAAACTGATGTATAAAAGTGAATGTCCTTCTCCATTGAAATGCCATAGTTTCTAGATTGATCTCCAAGTTATTTGTGGAATAAACATGATATATTGATGTGTAAATTTCACTTTCTAGTATGCTTCTTGCACTATCAAAGACTGTCATCAGAAATGACGTTCTTTGTCCCATTCCTCTTACAGAGTAATGTTAAGATAGGTGGGGCAATGTAGGTAAAGAAATGGGAGAGTCTGGTTCTACCCAAAAGCTTCTCAAATTTGAAATATACACATAAACACATCCAGTTACTTTCAAACACATTGAGACAATAGGTGGAGTTTTGTACATTAATTGCAAGTTATAATGTGGAGCAACATCATTGTCAATGGATGCTTTTGCTCTTGGTGAATGGATTTTCATTATTCTCTTGTGATTATGGTTATGTGGTAGTTATGAAGGAACAGCATATCTGTATTGTTCTGTCACCCTCAATAGGATGCACAAAATGTTAAAGGAAGGATTATTAACAACTCTTTAGGCCAATCTTAAACTTAAGACCAAAACTGGTCAAACATTATCCGAACACAATGAGCCGAATGATCATCAACTAGCATTGAACCATAACATGTTGTTTTTGTCCTGAATACAATTGTTGATCATTGTAGGCACATCATCCAAGACTTCTGCAACATGTATTTTAATATTCTTTAATGACTTTGGAAAGTAAAACTATTTGTGTGGGGCAAAATAACCTTGGTAGTCAGTGCACCCTAATGCCTATTTACTATTGGAAGAATTCAACATCATGGATGGCAGTAAAGTTTGTGCCAGAACAATCAAAAAGTATGTTGCATGGATGTCTGTTGAAACTCAAACAGTTTTTGAACTGATCCAAATTTTGTTTCCAACGTAATCACAGGTGACAAAAGTTGGATTTGTGGGTACGGTCCTGAAACCAAGTAGCAATCTCCACATTGGAAAATTCCATCTTTATTTTGACCAAAGAAGACTTGTTAAGTCAAGATCAACATCAAGATCCTGATTTTTTTTGTTTATTTATTATTATTAATTGCACCAAAAATAGCCAGTACTGGCCTTAAAATTGGAGGAACAAACAAATAATAAAGCAATACAATAAAAAATTAAAAATAAAATAATAACAGTAATAATAACTTTAAAAGCAGTAAAACACGTCAAAGAGCACTCAGCATATATTAATATTGGAGACATTGATGGGTAAGCTCTTGATTAATTAATGATGTGAAGGATGAAATAGATGAGGAAATTTCAAGTTGATTGGAAAGAGAACTGAATTGAAGATGTGCAGTAAACGGTAGGTAAATGATCTTTGTGATACGGATAGGCTGAAATGGGGAAGATGAAAAGTGCTGAGTTGCAGGTTTTATGGGAAGGAACTCTAAGAGAGAAATTAGGAAGGAGTTCGTCGGACTTGAAGCGGCCATTTACAATTTCGTGAAAGACTTTCATGTCTGAAACTAGTTGGTGCTGGTGCAAGGGGACAATAGCTAATTTAGAGACAGGATGTTGATGAAATTAATCAAGTTTTTTTACCTGTGGATATCCTGTTCTCTCGTGATGTCCTGAGATGGCTTAGGGAGAATGTGAGAATGAATGACCATGGAAATAGCGAGGGTTAATAACTGGTTTATCCACCACGATAAAGCTCAATAATACACAAACCACTTTCTCATTACTCATTATGACTTTTTCCCTTTTCCCAAGATGAAAATCAAGTTGAAGGGGTTAAGATTTTTACAAAATAGGGGAGATTGAAGCTGAATTGCAGACATTAACAAAACAAGACTTTCAGAAAGCATTCCCCATGTGTTAGAAGTGCTAAGATTGGTGTTTGCAATTCCAAGTGGACTTCTTTCAAGGTGGCATTGATGAATAAGATCCACATTTTCTGAAATTATATTTATTGCTACATTTCAAGAAATTTTGGGCTATACCTCATAAATACATTGTTTCATAACTCTATTCCTTGTAATGTCTCTGCATGGTTCTCGGGTCTGCACCGCGTTCGTCAACTATTTTTGACAACAGTTTCGCACCTACGCACGAACATCTATTCCTTGTAATTTATTATGTGTTTTAAATTTTGTACAATTGGATTATTTCTTCAGGGAAAAGGTGTCACCTTCATCATGAATCAGAGCATTGGATGTTTCATTGGAGGTGAAGGGAGTGAAGGAAATATTTTAAAAGAAGTGCAACTTGAAAATGGTGAGAAGCTCCCAGCTGACGCTTGTATTTTGGGATTGGGAGCTGTACCCAATACTGGATTTCTAGAAGGCACAGACATTTATATGGACTCTGGGAATGTACTTGTCAATAAGGTATGTGCACATTCTTTTTTCCTGTCAAGTTGTTAATATGTAGCCAATTTGTCATCTTAGTAATAACTTTTGATATTTCAGAGGGTGATCAATTATATTAATGCTTTCTACAACCCAATTTGTGTAAATTGTAACTATCAGAGTGTGAACATAACTGAAATGATCTGTCTAATTGGTTCCTAACATTGCTCTGAATCTAATTCCTGATGTTGTTGCAATTTATACTGCAATGGCACTGATGTTCTTTATAAACCATTTTAGATAAAATGTAACTAGTAATGTGAACAGTTTGTGAATTGATAAAATGTTGATGAAACTTGTACTCTTAACAGAATTTTTCTATCTACATATTTACCTATACTGGTTATTTAAATATCTAGATTATGCAGTTCAGGTGATTTTTCTTCCAATTGTATGATGAACACCATTTTCTTTGGAAGTCCATAACGGATGAAGAAATAGTTTTAGATTTGTTCAAATATGGTTTGTTCCTCCCCATGGGTTACAACCTTGACATGGTGAAAGGGCTTGCATACTCCAATGGCCACTAGAGCTGTACTTGTTGAAGTGATTTTTTCCTAGTAGGTTAACCCATGCCAGATAGATTTAAAGTTAGGAGACATATTAAAGGTACGAGAGTGGTCTGAAAAGTTTCCGACCTCAACGTGAAGATGGCAGCACTCGTAAATAAAAGCTAGTGAATTTCGT